>BCLG01000430.1:89357-104807 GCA_001602295.1 Zoysia matrella | reverse complement strand
ACAGCAACGCCGGAGTCTCGGGCTCGTCCGCGCCCGCGCCGCTCGCGTCGCTCGACCTCGCGGACTTCGACCGGGTGATGGCGACCAACGTGCGGTCCGCGGTGGCCTGCGTCAAGCACGCCGCGCGCGTCATGGCGCCCCGCGGCGCCGGGTGCGTGCTCTGCACGGGGAGCACCACGGGCATGCTCGGCGGGGTCGCGGCGCTGCCGTACAGCGTCTCGAAGGCGAGCGTCGTCAGCGTGGTGCGCCTGGCGGCGGAGGAGCTCGCGCGCTCGGGCGTGCGGGTGAACGCCATCTCGCCGCACGCCATCGCGACGCCGTTGTTAGTCCAGTCGCTGGCGAGGATGTACCCTGGCGTCGGCGACGAGCAGCTGAAGCGGATGATTGAGGTTGGCATGAGCGAGATCCGTGGCGCGGTGCTGGAGCTGGAGGACGTGGCGAGGGCGGCCGTGTACCTGGCATCCGACGAGGCGAAGTACGTGACCGGGCATAACCTCGTGGTCGACGGCGGTTTCACGACAAGCAAGAGGATCAGCGTGCCGGCGGCAAGCTAAGGCAGCACCACCTGCACCTCCAATTTGTAGTTTGATGCATGGTGGTAATCTTTTTGGTTGGCGGTGGATGAAAAATGCTGATCTTGAATAAATGAATGCGTTAAATTATTAATATCTTCATCAAATGAAGTATCAAACGAGACTCTAGTTTGCTGAAAGCTTGCGGCAGTCAAATGAGCGTAAATCCATACTGCGAGATACATATACATGACGACAATGAGCGGAATGAGCTTACCATTCCTTGCGAATACGCAAAGCTACATGCAGCAACTAGAACATGCACAGAAACCTTAATTTTAATAGCCAATAAAAATAAAAAATATTGGCCAGTTCTGGATGGCATTCAGTGACAAAAAGAAATGATGGACCCTTGAAAGATGACCAAGAAAAATTCTCTAGCAAAACTACAGAAATACAGGGACATATCGGATTATGTTTGGTGATAAATATTGCCTGAATGCTTGAGGAAGCCAAATAACTTCAGCACTTATCAAATAGATATTACATCATTCCGTTCAGAGGTGTGCATTGTGTCCGCTCTATTCTACTCAATCTACATTACTTGAGCAAAACCTTCTACTGTAAGCCATAAGAGGACGCTCCTGATCCGAATCACTAGACAGTGTTTATGAACAACGGCTCTAAGTTTTGAATCGAGAAGTCTCGTAAACTTGCGCTTCTTCTGTAAACTTTTAGCTTGTGTTACATACAGGGGGAAAAAGGGCCTACTCCAGCAGCTGCTGCAGCAGCAGCAGCAGCAACAGTTCACCGCTGCAATGTGGTATCCCTCACATAGTATGTCTACCAAAGAATCATCTATATATTGCATCATCAAAAAGCTTTGGATCATAGGGGTTGGAGTTCTTGCTCAGGAACCACTGAATCAACAGGTCTATATGCAGTTTGTCCTCTAAATTTCTTTCTCCAGACAAGTAATGCTAAAAAGGCCGATAAAGTAATCAAAACAACCATAAAAATCCCAAGGAGTATAGAAACAACATGTTCTTCGAGCCAGGACCTGTATGAAAGTTAAACGGCTGTCAAATGCAAGCTCTCTAGAACCATAGAAATACAATTCAAGCAAATAAGGCATATGGCTAATGCAAAAGCTGTTCACAGAATTCTGTTTACACATCACTATAAGGTTATCTTACCAAACTTATCCATTTTGTGCTAGAGTAAAAATTACATCAAAAATGTGCAAGCTAAGAAAAAGGTGCGACCTTGTGACCATTTAAATCTATTTAAATTACTTATTACAGAGTGATGCCCTAAACTACTTCGGATCAGCGTAAAATGTGGGGTTCAATTTTATTTCTAGATAATTATCATTGTTCTGCAGGAGATATGTCCAAAAAGAAAAGGCCGATGCTACAAGAAATTATATAAACAGTTAATAAGCAGTTTCTCACCTTCTAGATATAGGTTGCACATTCCACTCAAGCAATTGGTAACTGCCAAGATTTTCAGGCAACTGAACATGATGTTGAGTTAACCGATAAATGATACCCTGTATTCAATTCCATAAATCAATCAGCGAGGATAAGGGATGCTGAGTCAGGGCTCATAGTTGCAAGAGTAAATGATACCATTGCTGTCGCGTTAGACATAGCATTGTCTGGTCCAGCTGGGAAAATACCCCATCTGACTAGAGTAGAGTTTCCTTGGCTTGTAACATTCATAACTCGTACCTGTAAAATAAAACAAGTTAATCAAAATGACCGTGAATCATGCTCCAAAGAAGCTGTAAGATTATAGCATATTGAAGTGTGATAGTATGATATTAAAAACTATTCTCAGTCTTGAATGAATTAGCATAAAATAGCCATACATTATACTTCATACTGACCTGATGGGAGTCAATGTCCAGCTCTTTAGCTATAAGCTCAGCCAGCTCATGGAGGTGAGGTTTCAAATTCGGATAAGTAACATTGATGGACATATCGATAGTGATCAAACCAACATCAAATTCTGCACACAGAATATCAACATGCGTCATAAACCATGCCTACCAGCACAACGACCAAAGATGGAAATCCAGTGCCCTAGGGAGAAAACAGTAAGTACAGCAAAAAGAGAATAAGCAAACACCAAAAAAAGAAGATCTTGCTTGAGCTCATGATAATCAGGCTAGTTGTAACACATTCTAAACCATGTGGCAATTGGTAAGCATGTGAAATATGCAGGAGTATATCAAAAAGTCATGTACTCCCTCTGTCCTCAAATTGATGTCGTTAGGACAACAAATGTACTTCAAAATTGAACTAAAATAGATAGATAGATGGATAGATAGATAGATAGAGATAGAGAGAGAGAGAGTAGTTCATTAGTAACTGATTAAATAATTAAAGATCTGGCTTATAGAATCTTGAAATGAGGCATATCCATTGCCTTGCCTGACTCATTATAAAGCTTCAAATTGAGAAGCATCAGACAACACCCATAAATAGCAAAAACAAAAACAAAATCCATCCCTAACAGTGAGATTAACAATAATATCCATAATTCATCATTTATAATAAAGGACGCTCAAAATGAATAAAAGTATATAAGCACAAACCTGGCAAGCCACTAGGAGCAGGAGCGGGTGACATATCAGCATCTGAGCCTGTCTCACTTGAAGGTGCTGGTGAAGGAGTACCACTGATATGGAGTCTCTCCCACAACTCCGAACAGTTTGTTTTCCAAAAGCCAATCTTTTCATTGTGACGATCGTAGGTTACAAGTGTGTTCCGGACAACGATACCTGCCAATTAAGATCATTACTTCGACTATGTTCATTGGAAAATCATAAAGAAATTATTGTATAGGCACCAAATATTTTCAAATTTAATTTTACACTAACAAATCTAATAATATTGTTCACTAATCACTTCTAAGCCAAAAAGCCCAAAGAAGAACAGTCCAATAAGTAGAAGGAAGATAATTTGTGGAGCAGAGATGGACACAACAGGGATGACAGCACAACAAACTTTAAGAAATGTAGAAGAAAAGCTAAATCATAAAAGTACAGAGAAATGATACAAATTTGCATGAATTTCCTCTGGGAGCTGAGTTTCTAACCTCCTAATAGTGTTGTTGGATCCTTCCCGTTTTGGAATACACCCAAGCAATAAGCCCCTTCAACTTTGGAGTGCTTTATTTCAGAATCGGAGGCAAGACAAAACATGAGCAGAAAACACAAACAGACAAATTAAGTTATGTCATCTTGATCACTTAAACAGGTGAGTTTGCAATTTATCATACCCGGAATAAATAATTTTCTGGTGAAAGCGAGAGCTTCTGTCCATTTCCAAATACCATGTCGACATCAGGAAATGCTTCTGATAGTTTTGAGACATTCCTGGAAGTGAGACCATAAATATTAAGTTCAATACAGTAATGCATGATACTAAAAGCATATGACAAATGAAAATAATTTTTTTATCATCACACGGAAGTCACCTTCCAGCACCTGCAAAGCAGATATCCTTGTAATTTGGATCAGGGCCACGGATTTTTTTAAGAGAATGCACTTTACTTGTCACCTATAAACAGAGTGCATTAATCATTACAGTGTATTATTTTAGCAACAGAATCACCACCTGTTCAAAAAAAAAAGGAGGGGGATATTCTATAAAATATTAAAACCTATAAGAAGGAAAAGTTTCCTTGTAACTCAGAAGCAGAACAAATGTGAAAGGCAACGCCCGATCGGATGGGAGAATAAGAGAAATATTAATTGGTTAACAGAGATCCTAAAGTAGGACTAAGTCATTCTTTATGAATGCAACAGCTCCAAAAGAAAAACAAAGCGCAAGATACTTAGGAGTAGGAGCAACTGAGATCATCAGCTTGATGGCCGGCACATGATTTAAGACCTCACATACTAAATTAGCATTTGAAATTAGATATGTTCTACATTTAATAGTAAGTTTCCAAAGCTCACAAAACAAAGAACAAAGATGCAACCAAATAGTGAAAACATTAAGAAATTCCAGGAAAAGAATTGGACTGGTTGGTAAATCATTCATAACTTACAGCATCTTTAAAAGCCAAAAAAGCTTGCTCTGGTAGGTAAGCATATGTGGTTCCACTATCCAAAATAGTCCCATGCTTGCTGTCAAAGATCCTTGGGTCTAAACGCAGTGCCTTCCCAGCAACATGTATTTCCTTCAACTCAATGTTGTAGTATGGGCTGTTGTCATTCAACGATTTAGTTTGTAAGAATATGCCACCAAAAAAGGAACATGGATCCCTTCGCATATATTAATAAACTGTATATATTACCTCCGGACAGGATCTGAACGTGAGAAAACCATGCCAGCAGGAGCAGGCATTCCACCAAGAACCATTGCACCACCACCAATATCCATTCCACCATAACACAGAGAGAATGAATCACTAATGACACCCTTGTCAACAAGCTGATCCATTATGCTAAGTTGGCCACGACCCAGGCCCATTATTCCATCAGCATGCTGACTGAACAAATCTCCAGTTTCGGAATTTTCACAGCCAAAAACAGCACGCTGTGGTTTAAGTTCGCTTTCTCTGCCAAAAGACACAATGTCCTCACCAAGCACCCCACTGCTGGAGCTCATTTCAGCATACTGCCTCTCATAAGTGCATTGATTCTTGTCATTATCACAAGTACAGTCTACATTGCACTTCACTGGAGAATATGTACTGGAGAGATCAGGTTGAAATCTTGGATCCTATATTAAGCCAAATTTCAGTTTACATTAGTGGTACCAAATCCGAGGAAAGATATATACAAGTACATACTAGAAAACTAAGAGTCTACTTTGAGGAAAAAAAACATTTTTCTCAATGATATGACATTATAGCGCATGGGTTCATCGAATTACAAAACAGATCATCATGGAGAAATCATACAGTTTACAGTGAAAGAAATCACTTCAATACAAATACTTAATATGTTTCCTCAAGGATGCTAGTGATTCATTCAGACATCAAGATAAACCGAGTAAAGGTGACGGTCATCAGTGATGACATACTCCCTCCATCCTCAAATTGATGTCGCCATTGACTACAAACATCAATTTTGACCATTCATCTTATTCAAAAAAATATGATAAATTTTAAATATTTTGTTATAATTTGAGTTGTTTGAATTCCAACTTATAATTTTTTAGATTTGAATTAATTTTTTGAATAACACGAATGGTCAAAGTTGATGTTTGTAGTCAGCAGCGACATCAATTTGAGAACAGAGGGAGTACATATAAGTGGGCCTTCAGTTCAGCTGATGCTATAGACCTGTTCAGCAGAGCTACTCCTTATCACAAAGCTACTTATTTAAAAAAGATTGGGAAATGCATTTTTGGCATATTACTGCTTTAAGTTCATCCTTAGAATCCTCTTTACTAATATAAACTGCTTCATTTACATTTTACTTATGAAAAAGTAATCAGGTAAAAGGTAATAAAAACAACACGACCTCATTGCCAAATATGTAATCGGTAGTGCAAAAGATCATGTACTAGAAATATGAGAAAATACACACAAGAGAGCCATAACATAAATGGCACCTAGCACTGAGAAAGAGTTTTCAGCATCTGAAAAGGTATATGTATAGACAACAGACATGGGACCCACTTGAGATGAGAACAAGTTAAAAAGTTGACTAACAATGGTTGGCAACAAAAACAAGGCCAATGGTCAGACAAGCCAGTGCATACGTTAACTAATGTCCTATCAAACGAATGGAAAGCTCCTTTGATAGCTTGATGTTAAGAACCTTTGTATAGGAAATGTCATACTGCTTTGCCACATGAAACGAAGATACAGGCAAGTTTTTTGCTGTTCTCCACAAAAGAGAAGACATGTTCAATTTAATTGCTTCTGATTGAGATTGGCGTGGTTCTCATCAGGAAGCATTGAGGAAGTATGGCGCTGCAGCTTCATACCGCTGCAGGGATACATGTTGAAGTAAAGTGCTATTCTGAGAATTGCACTCCCAATGTACAGATACACACAAAGTATTCCAATAAACCCACATGATACGTGTGATCATAAATTAGCTAGCTTGAATGGTTCAGCTATATATTTCACAAGTGAGCACCACATATCCATGTGAGTTCGACCATCCTAGTCAATCCAATCATACCACACAGTTTCAAACCAGTAGCTGTACGGGGAAGCAAGGGAGCAAGACTGACCTGGTGGTTGCCGCACTGCTCGCAGGAGGCGCAGGGCACGTAGGTGACGGTGCTCCCGGAGTCAACGATCAGCGCGAACTCCTGCGGCGGCGTCCCGATGTACAGCCTCGTCGTGAAGTAGCTGAACCAAAAGTACAACATGCGCCAGTCTCCCAGCATCAGATCCAACACAGCGTCCCAAGAATTGGGGGCGCAATGACCAGCATGAAAAAAAAATCGAGCTGTACCCACCCGTTGGTGAGGAGATCGTCGTGGAGGCGCATGCGGGCGTTGGGACGGGCGCCATCATCGAGCCCACGCCGCAGAGAGGCGGCGAGCCTGCTGGCGTTCGGGTACGACCGCGTGAGCGGGAGCACCAGCGGCAGCCCCGGCGCGGGCCGATCGGGGGATCCGGTGGCCGTGGCGACCAGGAGGAGGGCGGTGGCGAGGGCCTCGAATGAGCCGAGCCGCAGGCGGCAGCGACTCGCCATGGAGCGGCCTCGTGGCGCAGGGAATGGGTGGGAGGGGGCGTGCTGGGGGAGGTCGTCGCACTGCGGCGGGGGGGGGGGGGGGGGGGGGGGGGGGGGGGGGGGGGGGGGGGGGGGGGGGGGGGGGGGGGGGGGGGGGGGGGGGGGGGGGGGGGGGGGGGGGGAGGCCGTGCCGGGGCGACGACTTGTTAGAGGAGACTGGAAGGGTAATTCGGTAATATCTCGGAGCCGTGGTGTCCCGGGGGTCGGAGATGGCCGAGTAGATCCCGCGTAACAGTGAGGTGAAGTTACTGGCCGACATGTAGGGTCCTTTATCAGGCCCACAAGTCGGAAGCTCAGTTCTACGACTGGATTGGGTGGCTGTCCGTGTGTTCGGTGTTACAGATAGTGGCGTTGACGAGATTAGCACGACCTGTCGAAGGAACAGGGAAGGGAAAGGATGAGATGCTTGTGGGTCCACATGGAATCGAAACTCGCAGAGTTTTACTAGCTCATCGAGGAGACTGACCAGCAGAACTCCTTGAATACGACAATTTTGTAGCGCTTTCATACAAGTCAGAAAAAAATCTAGCCTTTCAAACGTTCCGAACTCACATATCTAGGTTCTCTCTAGAATACAGAATTTTATACGAATCACACGAAAATTTTATATAAATAATTTAACTTTTTTTTAAAAAAAATATAGGCTGGGGCACTGGAGTGGAGTGACCAGCAAAACTCCTAGGGTCCAATAGCTTCGTCGGATTTTCATACAAATAAGGAAATAATTCAAACGAAACTTGGTGTTTTCCTTCAGACGTGAAACCTGAGAATATTTTCTTGTGCAAGATTGTCAGCTCGGCGAAGTGCTTAACAAGCTTTGCATTCGAAGGTAACCTTTTTTGAAACACAAATCGCGATAGTATCAAGCAAGTCAGGAATGAGCACCGAACGAACAAAAATTAATGTCATGTATATTTTGCACGATATGATAGCAGCTACAATTTAAAAAATTAATATCAGGTACATTTAGCAATATGAAAGCAGCTACAATTTGATCGGCGCCTCATAGGCTCACAAAGCCGCTGAAACTCCACCACATACACATACAAGACCCTTCATTGTGGACGTCAATAAGATGAGTTACTCCTGATGGGACGACTGGTTGCTGCATAACCAAATATGCAGCTTGGGGCTGATCAAATCAAACCTAGGGTTGTTGATTAGGGCGGTAGCCGGATCCTAAATAATTTGCGTAGCTGCTGGAGGAGGAAGGCCCTGTTCCACCCACATAACCTGCATAGCCGCTTGCACCTGGCTGTGCCCCCGGACCACCATAGGCCACTTTATATTGGCTTGAACTGTATGATGCTGCCACTGACCCCGGGGTGTACTGAAATGGTTTCGGGGCACGGAACGGTTCACCATAAGAAGGAAACGCTGCTGTCTCATATGCTGCAGCAGGTGGTGTGTGGTATCGGTCAGCAACTCCATATCTATCAGGAAGAGGAGGCATTGGTGCAGGGGCACGGTAGGGCATTTGTGCAGGTGTAGGCGCATGCTGCCAGTTACCAACCGGAAATGGATGTCTGCGAGCAACTGAACCAATAGTACCAGCAGGTCGTCGAGGAAATGAAATGCCAGAAACTCTAGGCTTCTTTGTGTAAGGACGCCCAGAATCAAATGAAGACCTTTTCTCCGCCTTAGGTTTTAGCTCACAAACACGCTTTTGCAGAGGTCCAAGTGAGTACTCCTTCTGAAGCTTATACTCTTCTATGCACTTAATCACGGCCCTCAAAGCAAGCAGCTCCCTAGACTTAGGGTCATCCTGAAAAATAAAGTTTTGAGTTACATGACATTAAATTAAAACATAATCTAATAATAATACAAAGATGATGAGAGAAATCAAACATAAGCTTATCCTATATACACAGCATTGTAAGAAAGGAGTTATCCCACAAACATATAGCTGCACTCTTATTGCTACCCTAAAATTCCATGAGATAATCAAGAGTTAAAGCAAGGTGCCTAAAAGTGCATGTACAATACCACTCACAAACAGCACACAAAGCATCATATGTTGAGAATTATATTCAAAAGCTTCAGATGGTGAGAGTTATATTCAATCTGCCATGAAAGCTGTGGAGCCAACTATAACTTGAATTTACTGAAAATAAATATGAGCTCTCAACATGAATTTAATAAAATAAACTTCTCAAATGTGATTTCTCATTTGAATGTAATAATTTTCATAAACTGCTAAAATACTTATGCTTCAGCCATCATAAAGTAGCATACGGAAACAGTTGTACCAATAATGCAGTTACAACTATGATATTTATTTGTATATAGCATTAGGCAGTCACATAGGAATTTCTAAGGGTGCTAGAACAAACCTTTGGCAAAGATGCATTGGCATCCAAATTATTTTCAAGTGGATCTTTTAATTCCTCAATATATGTCTTCAGCAGAGATACAGGGGGGAAGGTCTCAGAAAGCCCAAAAGCTTGTACGAAATGAACTGCATCAATTTGCCTGTGTCTCTTAACCAACTCCTCGATGATATCTGCAAGGATTTTCAGTCAATGGCATGATCATGAGATGCCGCTTTCGTGCAGAAATCTAAGGCTTTGCACAAGATAGCATGGAAGATTATAATTCCCTAGAAGGTTGTAAGGCTTAGTGACAATAAACGTCAGCAGCCTAGCAAATTAAGGGATGAGAACGCCTAGTGGCATTCTGGCTGTATACCAACCTGGTATTTTCTCATTAAGACCAAGAGCGCGACAGAACATAATAGTCTGCTTGCGACGAGATACGGCAACTACAATCTTGCACAGTTCATCTTCGTCAAGCACCGAATCAAGATTAAAAGTTGTAAGAAGCTGGAGGAATGCCTGTGCTTCCAACGAGTAGCCATTACAAGCATCTAGGTCAACCTCAGCTAGCTTACTCTTCCACTCTTCGGCAACTGCCTTGGCTTGCTCCTTAATTTCAGAGCTCCAAGGGTGGTTGCCGCCCAGCTCCCTCGTCCCTAATGCAGGTGCAATAGCTTCCATTAAAACAACACAGCTCCTGCGATGGACCTGAAGGGCATTATGTTTACTCCCTGGTGAATTAGTTTGGTCTGGTGGGAAGAAACCCTCCAGGGAATCAAGAACAAAGCGGGCAGGGTCAGTTGCACATCTTAGTGCAACAGAAAGTTCATCACGAAGGCTAGCGGGTTTTTTGCCATTTTCTGAAAGGAACTTCAGAAGGCCTTTGGTGTCCATCTGCTCACATAGTTGCTTCAATACAGGACGTGGCTTAGTCTCAACAGGCGAAGCTTCAAACAGCTCCGCCGGACCACTAGCAGGGGTTTTCTCCTCTGACGCACGAGGTGCATTCTTGTCATTGGTTGAGTTGCTTACCTTTTTGTCTTTGCTTCCAGTGGCATCAAGTATCTTAGCAAGCTCCACCTTATATTTTTGGCGCACCTCTGCTAGAGAAGAGACAGCGGCATCTCTTAGCTCCTGAAGCTGGTTCAGGGAAGCATGCGCTTTTGCAGAAACACCAGCCTCTTTCTCTGCAATTAACCTACAATCTTCAGCTTTCTTGTCTTCCAGTGCCTTCTGATTCTCTACCAGCTCATCAAACTTGCTTCTGTACGACTTATCAAGGTGGAGAAAATAATCTTTAATATCTCCCCATTGCAAGCCATGTTGCAACTGCAGTGATGCTTCTGTGTGGGATTTTAACTTGCTAAAAACTTCATCAAGCTGCTCCAGCAATGCCATTGTAGACTTAGAACCACCAAAATTGTTCGCAGTAGTTTCCGTAGCCATCTTATAACAAAACGATGATATCCTGGAGAGAAGCATAATTAGATCCAAATAAACAAATAACTGTGTGCAATAATTGGTGAACCACAAGCAGAGAATGTAAGTATCCCCTTATTATGAACTCATGCGACCTTTGAACAGGAACAAAACTTATGTACTACTAAAATGTAGCATGTGGTAATCTAGAGATTCTGCGACATATAAGAAGTTAGTGTTATTTGATAATTAATTTGGCGTCAACAGGCTAAGAAGAAAAGACATGCTATTGATGCTGAAATTTTTTTTTCCTGTTGAACCCTAATTTTTTCCAGTTGAAGTTTGCAGTACAAGCTTTACCTAATTTCTTCCATTATGACCAAGCCATTTATTCTAGATACCAAGATGATTTGGCCAACCCTAAGCTAATTCTAGACTGGATATATTGGAACAATATAATGGACCAGTAGCAACCAAAACCACACATAAACCAATATTGAGATCATATATTTCCTATAAAGGGTTCTAATAATAGGTAAACAGATTCATTCAGTTATCCCCGCCTTATATACAATACTATGTTTTTAAGGCGGTGAGGCGAGGTGCGGCGCTCTGTCCCCTTCCAATGGCCTAGGCGACGCCTAGGTGATTATAAGGCAAGGCAAGGTGATGCCATATCAGCCAAGAAAACACAGGCAGAAAAGGGGAAAGAAAAGGGAAAAGAATAAAAAAGAAAAAAAGGAAAGAAGAGAGAAGAAGAGTAGTGGCCCAAGTCTACTAACCAGCAGCCCACTGCCTACCGTCTCCTTCCACACCTCCCAGTCCCCACTCCTGTTCTCACCCAGCCGTGTCTGCCACCAGATCGATAGCACCGCCGCTCCTCCCTCCCTCGCCTCCAGACGCCGCTCCTCCCTCCCCCTGGCTGCAGCCGCCGCTCCTCCCTCCGCCTTGCCTGCAGCCACCGCTCCTCCTCTAGGTCCCCCGCAGCCACTTCCCTCCCTCCTCTCTCTCTCTCCAGGGCACCGGAGCAGCACCCCTTCAAGATCTACGGCACCAGAGCCGACAGGGATGGCCATGGCGGCAGCTTTTCGGCCTGGTTGAGCGTTCCCCAGCCTCTCCTCCTTTCTTCTCCTTGCTTTCCGCCATATTTGGTACGGCGACAGGGACGCCAGGGGCCAGGGCTTCTGCCGGCGTCTGGACGCCTTGAAAACATAGATCCAATCTTTGTGAGTTGTGACGCTATCTCCAGTTTTAATGCGAATAGTTTTAAACATATATATTCACAGAGCAGCAGCGTGGAAACATATGGGTAGGAATGAATCCATCCATGGATTTCCTCTAGTCACTCAATGAACTACATCGACAACTTTCCGTGCATATATGAACTATCAGTTCATTTTGTTAAACTGTTACAGACATCCATAGATACCCATTGATCGCTCCATGACCAGCTCTACAAACATAGTCTCCTTTGTTTTATGCAAGCTGCAACACTATTCATAATGGTTCAATAAAAGATTAATCAGATAATCGGTAGGCTGAGTATTTAATCAGTAGATCAGTTCCACACAGGTTTCTTTTCCTAGGAATACACAAAAGAACGTAGCATCAACATCTAGATTGAGCAGAAAAAATCATTTTTCTACGTACATAACATGTTTCAGTTTCAGACGACCTCTACCCAACAAAAAAAAGGGACAGCCCACAACATCACCTAATCGAATTCATCAGGGGATCGAGTAGAAAACGCGAAAAGTGCAAAGAGCAGTGAGCGCTAGGGGGTTCCATCAGCCTGCGAGAAGAGAGAGAGCTACTACGGCGCAAAAAATGGGACACGGAAAGCGCTAGACGGTCGCAGCGCGAGGCTCAACCCATGGAAAGGGGTGGATGGGGAGATGGAGTTGGAGTACCTGCAGATGCCGCTGCGCCTTGGACGGAGGACGAGTACGGCGTGAAGCCCTCGGCGGTGCGGCCCCGCCGGTCGCCCGCTCGCCGCAGCTAGGTTTAGATGTCGAGGCCCGTGCGAGACTCGCCAGAAGGGGATCGGGCGGTCGCTCGGCTCGATGCGGGCGGGATCGGGGGTGCGTAGGAGATTGGGCTGGCATTTGACGAAGCCTGCCTCACACGTTGGGCTGGGCCTGTTATCAAAGCCCAGACCAACAACAGCCACTGCGGCTACCTAGATACGATTGCCAGCCCATGTCCGCATGGCCTCCGCACTCGCTGAAATAAGCCCATATGTATAGACCAACCAAACACGGGAAAAATCTTCGGCGACCGTTGGATGTGCGCCGGAGGGAAACACGGGGGAGGGCACGCGAACCTCTCGCGCTCGTCGGAAACAGCGGCGCCCCATCGGCGGGCTGAAGTCCGGCCAGCTCGCCCGGTACCTCGCTGATGCTGCTCCACGACACAAAAGTCAGGATAATCTTCTTTTCCCAACGAAGAGTCCGGATAAATGGATAATCCCATCTGGCTGTTGCTCCACCGGCGACACGGCCGCACGTTCCATGGCAGGAGGTGGACCGAGAACTACACGGTCAGCGGACCATTCGCGTCGCAAGACGACAAGCAAGGGCCCGACAGACGGTCAAAAGCAGGCAGCCGCGTCGGCGGCGCGTCGTGGACTGGCGGTCGTACTGTACATTATCCCGGCGCGCAAGCCGAGCCGACGACTTCAACGCGCGCGCTCTCTGGTCTGCTGCGCCAGCGGCGGACCTGGCCGTCGACACACGCAACGAAAACACCCGCGAACAGTGTGGGCAGGGCGCTTGGGTTTGAGTAGTGGCGCAGGAAAGCGGCGCGCGGGACTCCGGCAGGGAAACCCGCATCTGTGTCTCGGCCGGGCAGGCGGCGATTCTTGGATGGAGGCGCACGGCGCGACACGGCCCGGCGCCCTCGCGTCCTCCTTCGGCCGACGCCCCCGTGTCCCCGTACACGATGCGGCCAAACCGCACGATTCGCTCCGTGATCCGCCCGCCGGGTTGACGTGACCCGGCCGGACATGTGGACGCGGGCGGGGTCGTGGCTTGGCCAAGCACCCGGAAAGCGACGCGGCGGGTCAAGTCCATCTGGCGTTTTACTGTGCTCGGAGATCCTGCCCGGCGCGCGGAGTCAAAGGTTGGGAGATCTCGCGCCAGCGACGATGATTGGGACTACGCTAAAGTCAAACGCGCCGGCCGACCGAAGGCGTGTGCGCCTGCCAGCAGCACTGGTGACACGACTGATATCTGCCGTTCAAGATTTTCTCCTGGACGGCGGGGCGGACTCGAAAGCAAGTGGAAATTGGCAACGATGTCCCGTAGGCCGCAGTGATGTCGTTACGCGATCCGAGCATATCATGTGCAGACTGCAGTCATCGTCGGTTCAGGGGCGAAGCCACGTAGTACGTATATACGGTCTACGGGTCCTATCGCGTGCAGATGGCATGCAAGATTGAGTTGCTCACTAGCTCCCGCTACGCCATCGTTATCTCGGTTCAAGAACTCAAATCACAATCACGATAATTACTTCGCTGGGATCTTCTCCCGGCGAAGAAGCTTGGATGGAACGGTTAGTGAGGATTCCACCGAGATATTTTTTCGTCTAGCTAGAACGTGAATCATCACTGAAATCCCGGACCAAAGTACAATTTCGTCGCGTTCGGAAGACTTTGCTGCGTCGCTGAGGTGACGACGACTGATGCCAAAGCTACTACGTGCCTTTCGGAGACAGAAAATTATTGTTAGAAATTAATCTCCATCTGTTTTGTCTTTGATTTAATCGCGTTCTGATCGGGAGCACCCAGTCCATTATGGCTGGTGGGCCTCTGTCGTCAGCGTCACACAATAAATAAAGGTGAGAGGCCGGTCGGAACTCATGACCTAAGTTCGTCCGTACCGCTGCACCCCATCGACAAACGCTAAAACTGATCTGTGAAAAGCCGCTGTGCCGACGGGAAGCACCACCGCCGTCACGGCCACGACGACCGCCGTCGCCGAGAGATCGACGACATCGCCGTGGCTTCTACGCCACTGCCCCTCTCCACCGACCGACACTGCCCTAGCGCAGAGGACTGCATCGACAAAGGGCAGATGGTCGGTTTGTCTTCCACGACTCTGGCGACCGGATCCGAAATTATTGACCACCTCCGAACCACAGATCTATTACCTACACGAGACACTCGGATCTACACTCCTAGACACAAATAAAAGATCACAGCATTGGTATCAGAGCCAGATTTAGGAGTGGATCTCGACGAGTATGTAAAAACTCGCCCGAACCCTACCCGCGAGCAAAGATCCGCAAAGAAAAATCGTAGCCGTGAGCTACACTGTGGCGGAAGCCTCGGGCTCCGCGAAAGAACCGCGAAAAAGAAAAGAAAAAAGCAGCCGCCAAAGAGAGGAAAAAAAAGCCGCAACCGCGAAAAAGAAAGCCAAGAAAAAAAAGGATCTCAAAAAGAAAAGGAAAGAGCAGGCACGACGCGACTGGGCGCGCGGCCGCCTCGGGC
>BCLG01000430.1:63426-75569 GCA_001602295.1 Zoysia matrella | reverse complement strand
GGCCCCGGGTCAAGCTCACCGTGCCTCGCCACCTGTCCCGACAGCTCCAACCGAACCACGAGCAGCGACCAAACGGTCGCATTGCCGCCGACCTCGTCGCCGCTCGCCTTCAAGTCATTGACGGCCCCACGCTCGTCCTCCTTCGGCTATAAAAGCCACCAGGACACTCACTAAACTCCCAACCACAGAAATTACCCCGAAAATCCACTGGATTTCGTCCTTTCCTTTCCTCTCACCGTTGGCCGCCATTCTCTCTGTCGCCAGCGCGTCCCGGCCACCTTTCGTCCGCACCGAACCCCCCTACAGCTTCCTCGCGGCCTCCTCCTTCATCTCTCGACCTCGGCTGCCAGCCCACGCCGTCACCAAGCTCCGACACCATGCACGCCGCCGCCGAACACCACCTCCTCGACACCAGCCCGCCACGGCTGAAGCCCGACACCGAGAACCCTACGGACGGGTTTGTGGTGAGCTTCTCTCTCTCTCTCTCTGGCTAGTTCTCGTCGAGCTTTGAGCACCGCGGCGAACCCTGGCCATTCTTCGGCCGGTTCCGGCCATGGCGCCGCTGCGCGCCCAGGCTTGGCCGCCGTCGCCCTCCAAAGCCGCCCAGAGCGTCTGATCGACCACGGACACGCAAGATTAAAAGAAAGCCCCCGGCTAGCCCGGTCTAATCTCCACCGCCTAAAACAAAATCCACGGCTGAGATTCGATCCAATAGAACACTTAGCTATTTTAAATCCGAGCCATCCGGTAGAAATCCGACATCCCATATTCATCCACGTCACCCCAAAAATCACAGCCGTCCCCTCTTGATCCAATGGCTCAGATTAAACCAGACTAGTTTTATAAATTAGATAAAAAGAAAACCCCGCGGCCCCACATGTCAGCCTAATAAAGTGAAATGCTAGGTACACCCGGCTTAGTGCACACAAAAATATATTTCAAAACCTTTTCCCATACAAAAATAATTCCATAAATACCAGAAAATACCACCTAGGCCCCTGCTATGTAAAAATATATTTTAGGCTAGTAATTTTACAAGTACACCCATAACCTTTTCTTTAATTACATTTTAGTCCTAAATACTTACACCTAGCACCCCAAAATTTTATATAATTACATATAGCTCCCTGAACACTTGCTGTAAAATTATAGAAAAGCCTCTAGACACATGCTAATAATTACAAACAGGTCCCTATAGTTCCCTACACCTCGTAAATACCACATCTTTTCACCCGTGATCTCGATTTTGGTGATTTTCGCGCTCACGCGACCGTATCGACGTGAGCTATTCTATGAAATTGGTTCCAAATCCTAAAACCCCTCATATTTTTCTCTAGTGATCTATAAGCCCATAGCTTCTGATAAACACCTCTCGACACTGATAAATCTACAGCCAACCATTCAATCATCGAAAATACCGCGACCACTCCACCCAATCATCACCTATTCATGTTACTCCCCTTTTCGGGATTCGAGTTTTATCAGAGTTCATTTGATTAATTGCTTTTAGTTATTTATTCGTTTATTGAGTTCATTATTTACTATCATTTGTTTTTAAGTGGTGCACTTCATATAGTCATATTAAATATAAGATTAATAATATGATTAATATGCATCTAACCTTGCATTAGCTTACATTATTACATGTGCCACATGATACATTAGTAATGCGATTGTAAGGCTGGAATCCAATTAATTAGACACAAATAATTAGAATACAACTGTATACCAGGGAATTAAGTAATTAATCCCTAATCTTTGCGGATCCATTTAATTAATAAATATAATAAAGTTATAAAATTGATCACTGACACTAATTAGTAACTAATCACCAGCATACGATAGTAAATAGAATTGGACATAAAATGATGCATGAAATGATATGTCATATACTAGTGCATGTTACACGTTGGGGTAATAACACTTTAGGAACTAGATACTACATGCGTACACATGATTTACTATTGCAGTCATGCAACATAGCTTAAATGAACTAATTAGTTAATCACTGCTTTTTAGTAAATATTGATAAGGCGAGATAATACACAAAATGACACTTCGCACACTTAGTATGCTCATAGTACATGCATCATATTAGCATATAATCACTTAAACACATTAGTGCCTTAGATACTTTATAATGCATGCACTCACATGATGTAACAAAGTAGTCACATAAACATTGTTTAAAATAAACTTAATAATTAATTAATCATTAATCCTTAGCAAATATTGCTAAGTAGCGATTACGCCTAGAATGACACATCAAACTTTTAGTATTATATTAGATGAACCATAATACAAGCTCATACTCGTATAAAGTCTCTAGTATGATATTTACCATACATAATCATTTAAGTATCCTTGTGAACACATAAGCAATGGAATAAGGTAGCTAAATAAATATTTATTCAAATGATTAACCTGTAGTAAATAATACTAGGATGCACCTAAAATAATGCGCATTGCATTAAGATAGTCACCACATCATGCATGACTTATCCTTAATTTTTCTCGCAGAGTTTATTTGGCTCTTATTTGAAGTTAATCGGATCTTAACAAGTCTTCTCGAGCTTTTATTTCTTTTACGATAGTTTTATTAGGCGTATTCTACCGTGTAGACAACGTTGAGTTCAAGGAAGATCCGGATTCTAAGAGGAGTCAGAAGGACTGACGCGCAAGAAGCCTGAAGATTCTGGCATCAAGCCCCAAAGATTTAAGGATTTGCAGGCAAGCTCTAAGCCTTTAATTATATTAATCCTATGTTTTGCTTGCGCACCCATATGACCTGAATGCTTGCATATTTATTTTAATATATGTTTAAAAAAATATTATGTAGCTAATACCCTACTTGACATTATGTATTTATATTTATGTCAGTTACTCGCTCACATTAAATATGAATACTACCTTGTTATCCGTTGATGACACCTATTTGATAACCATAGGATTTTCTTCGTTAGTCTTTTAATGAACGAAAAGTTGCCTTGATAGTAGAATGCTTAGGAACCCTTATACGATGCAGTGCATCGCCACACCATACACCAATCATCTTATAAAATGTGTTAAAATGAGTTTGATGATGTGTGTAAAATAAAGTGGAAATGGTGATAGTAAAAACTGGTGATAGGTGCTGGAAAGGGATGATGTTTTTGGTCGTGGAGCGAGCTTCTAGAGCTGTGTGCTGTGTGTAAGCTTCGGACTGGTCTACCTGCCGTTGATAAGCATCGCCTCTGCCATATAAAGACCGGTTCATCGGACCTCAACGTAGTGATTTCGTGCAACCACAGAACCTGTCTGGGGGGGGACTCACTCCACCCTCTTTGGTTATCCGCAATGACACCTAAGGCGGTCGAGAGACACAAGCCGCGGGTGCAAACGTGAGATACTCATGGTCCGATCTTCGATTACAGCAATAGCTCGCGTCATAGGATCGTACTGCCCACCGGTATTACTCTCTGGTTGTATAATAAACATGTCTATGTGCGGGGTCCAAGGAGCGGACGTGGATGCCCTAAACCTACGGTCTGGCTACGAAAATGTGCTATCGCGTCATCGGGTTACCTCGAGAGATGACCCTTGTACGTATCTTGAGTGGATATTGTGGGTACCTTAGTGTGTGTTGGAGTGAACGTTGTGTGACTCTGTTGATCAAGAGGAGCATAGCCTGTGGATACAGTGTACAACCTCTGCAGAGTGTATAATTCATTCAGAATGGCCGTTGTCACGGTATCGACACACTACAGCTTAGGCTCACTTTGATTAGTCTCATTATTATCTTTGTCAGAGTGAGTGGGCGTATGTGCCCGTGTTTTAGAAGGTGAAGACTGTATGCCAGAGGACGGTACGGTTGCGTGTCAGCTCCTCGACTAAAACTTGGGTACTGACGAGATTGATGAACGTCTCTTTCAGGACCAACCTACTCTCTTTTTCAAAGCTTATGTAGTGAACCTTATGTAAAACTGACCTTTTAAAAAAAAGAGACTTTTTAGTCTAATCTTTGCTACAGACAAATATATATATATATATATATATATATATATATACTTGCTTAGTGTTAGGGCTTGCTGAGTACTTTATGTACTCACAGTTTGTAGCTGTGGTTTTAGGCAGAGAAGATTCGTAGAAGACGACGATGTGCTGGGTTTTCGTTCTGCTTCTCAAGTTTGCTTGTGGCTTTGGATCATATTTTCTCTGTTTGCTTTACTTCTAGTTGATCAACTGGTTGTAGGTTGTTTTAATCCTCACTGAGTTGTCGCTAAAGGTTCGATATCAGGTATATCTTTTTATTTAAAGTATTCTTTTGATATATATTTTACATATCAAATACTGATTCAGATACTAATACGTGACACACAGTATCTAAAAATAGGTACAACACGATCACCGCAGCACGCCATTTCCGTGCCAGGAATCAGTCGCCGGTCACCAAGGTGAACTGTTCCACGAGGACGCACACGGAATTACGTAGACCTCTGGTCAGTTGGCGCCGCACCGGAGCGTGGAGACCAATCAATAACGCATCATCAACTGCGCACTCCAAAGTTCGAAAGTTAGAGTGAACAGAATCAAAGCTGCGCGTGACAACCAGCAAAGCAGCACGATAGGTACAGCGGTCATGATCTGCTGACCTGCATCATGCTCGCTTGCGACAAGGTTTCAGAAATTGTTTTGCTTCAAAAATTGGCCGGAACTGGTTTGGTTAGTTTTTAAGAAATCTGAAAAAATCTCTACAGTAAAAGCCATCAGACAAATTCGAAAATCGATTATTTTAAGAGAAAACCGGCTGTTTTTTTTATTTATCGATCGATTTTTTCGATTTATTATTTTTGAATTTAAAATCAAATCGATTCGAGCGGTTTTCCACCGGTTTACCGACCGGTTTCACCAGTTTTCGGATTTTCAATTTTTTTAAATTTTTAAATGTTTTTAATTTATTAAACTGAAAACCGATCAACCGTCTTAATTTTACCGAAAACCGCAAAAACCGACCGATTTTGACCGGTTCTATAAACCTTGCTTGCGACATCCTCCGGATCGAGCCGCCGGATCACGAGTCAGCAATCCACTAGGGGTGATCGATCAGATCAGCGTCAAGATTTTTCTCTCACCAGTCCAAGGAAAGAAAACAGCAGGTGTGTATTCCGTCCAGGGTTCTCCAGCGGAATACAGCTCCGGACTTCCAGTTGTCTCACTCTAAAGCGAATGCATATACCAACAGCTGAGAGCATCATCCACCAGTTTCTGAGCCGAAAGCTTCTCTGCTGTTTAGCTCATATATTGTCCGATCCTCATGTCATGGCAAACAACAAGTGGCAGCTGCACCCACTCACTGAAACTATTTGAAAGCTGCCGAGAAGTGACGTAGCTTGATTAGGTTGAGCTAAGCTTTATCTGGTGTTGAATAGCGTGTAGCATCCGTGCCTGAGCTCGAAGAGACAAAAAGAGAGAAAGCTTAAGATAAGTTCAAAGATGGATGACTGTCTAACAGAGCACCGATAGGTCAGACACCTTCTCAGTAAGCATGACTGTTGCCGGTTAAAAAGGTCACATGGAAAAAACGTATTGTTAATCCGAGTACCCAAATGTGTCTTAAAGTAGCTGCAGAAGAACACTTAATCACTCCAATGCATGTAAATGATTCTGAACTCTAGGACTTTCCTCACATCAATCAAGCTCTGTATATATCTTCTCTCTACAAGGGCAATTACAAATGCGAACAGTTAGCTTCCCCAGATGATAGGCAAACCAAAAAGGAAAAACAACAAAGTGTGGCACTTTGTCAGGTTACAGAACCGTATTTGACCGAGATGTATAGCACTGCTATCGGAAGTGGGTCTGATAAGGAAGTAGCTGGATAAGAAACGATTCTTTGTTGTAGCCATTTTGCTATACATGAAAGGCATATCTTACAGAATAACAAGAACCAACATGTTTGCCACTACTGCAAACCAGCATATCCTGGTCCACTTCAAGCAGCTATAACCTGCCTTTTCCATTGAATTATTGCCACCCCCACAGGCACCGGCTTCTTTTTATACCAGAGCATGGCTAGCACAATAGCACAAACTTCGAGCATCACCTTTCTTCTGCTACTTCCAACAAACTGAGAAATGAAGGGAGCACAAGGTGTGGAAGAACAGGAGTCAGCAGACCAAATTTCTGAAGCTGGACGGGCCAATGATAATACTTCAACATCATGGCTTAAGTTGGGGCTTGCTGTACCAACAAGAAAAGAAGTTGATCCTCCAGAGGTCAAACCTGAGGCTTCTCAGCACAGGACTTTCTCCTGCAACTACTGCATGAGAAAGTTCTTCAGCTCGCAGGCCCTTGGCGGTCATCAGAATGCACACAAGAGGGAGAGGTGTGCAGCGAGGAAGTCACACAGCTTTCGCCAACTGATGATGAGCCTTCCTCCAACTGCTACCATCCTCCAACCTATGATGGTTAACTCCCACTCCACAAGACTAAAGGAATATGGTGAAAGAGCTGCTGCTTTTGTAGCAAAATTTGATGGAAGCGAAGTTAGCGGCTGGAAGCCTTTTGCGATTGAAGAAGGTGGAGGGTTAGCGTGGCCAGGGAGCTTCAAAGCAAGTTCTCAGGAGTTGAACAAGCATTCAGAGAAAAATCTTGATTTAACCCTGCGCTTGTAAATTTGTAATCCAACGTTAGATGGTTATATCTAAGAAGCTTCTGGGAAATGGGATCTTTTTTCTTTCAGATCTTGTTGGGTGAACAAGTTCAAAATGATAAGAATTGTTGGTCTGTTAATGAACGAATTTGGACTAAGGCTAATTCAACCTATCATGAGTCAACAAGAAAAATAAATTACAGACGTCATAACAGAATATGGTCGACTTACAGAGGTGATTATTGGTTTTATCATTGTTATTTAAGATGGCACTCATCCTAGAGCTAGACAGATTCTTCTAAATCTTTGAGAAAGGGAAGCTAAGCCATTCTTTGCACTGACTACTATTGTAGTGATACATCTAGTTCAAATATGTTCCATTTTCAGTGTCAAATATTGTTTAAGAAAAATCAACATTGCTCCTCTTTACCAGGGTCAATAATGGGCATTCAAATGCTGTAAGATCTTTCCCACCATTAGTATTCATGATTTTCAGATTTACCATGCTACAATAGTTGACTTGATATATGATCAACCGAACACCCTAGTCATCCAAACATCTAATGAAACAGCTGCTGCTTATAAATAAATCAAATATAGTCAAGTGAAATTATCTAAGTTGTTTAATAGAAGTGAAAGCATCATAACTTTTTTTTTTTTGAACAAACAAGCACAACAGATTTTTAGCATATAAATGAATCTAAGCAAAGTAATGTGAAAGAATCGGAGAAAGGCTGATGATGGATTGACATATCAATGAAAGTATACATGGAAAGAACAAGAACCCATACCTTTTCTGTTGGAGGTAGTGCATCACATTAGAATCATCTGATGAACGAATCCATTTTCTTTTTCTGTTGGGAAGAACAAGCTGAAGGACCAGATGAATATATGTAAGGCACGATACCACAAGAACTATCACCAAGTCACATCGCCAATTCATTTTTTATTTGATGCAGATACAAGCACTGGAACACAGATGAGTACCTAGCAATACTTTAACTGATGCACTTGCAAAGATTACATTGCAGTCACAGAAACTTTCAGCTAAGATGTCATCTGTGGTCAACATAAACCAATTTCCTCAAAGCTACATTAAATCCTCAGGATCCTTCAACATAAATGATTTTACACTGTATCCAAAGCTTATAGTTAGTCTTTTTTTTTTTAAAGCAGATCCCAAATATATGGTAATCGGGATTCACTACTCATCCAGCACAGGTGAATCTCGAAACAGTCTGTTGACATTGTTGTAGCTGCAGCGTTTAGCAAACAAACTCTTGGCTCTGAACAAAGGAGTCAAGGATCAATCAATATCCATATTTTCCACGGTCTAGCTGTTATCCTGATGCTTCCCTGTACAAAAAGTATGTGATGTGGAATATAAGATAACATCTTCAAGTTGAAAATCTTTAATTTTGTAATCAGATGTCATCCTGTATATTGTATCTTCTACCCTGTTGCTTGAGCATTGCTACAGCAAGGCATCGAGCATCACAGAGACTAGACAAAGAACAATGCCTTATCGAAAGATAAAAAAAAATACATACAACTAACTCATATGATGAAATAACAAACTCCATTAATCATTTCACATGATTAAGCATATCTTGAAAATTAACAATTAGATGCAAGTGCACAATGAAAAGGTTAACAAAATTGTAATGGTGCAGATCCTACCCTGGATGCTGGCACAATGGTTTCATAAATCCATAAGCTCATACGGCATACAGTTGAGACAAATGATCCTTAAGTCAAGATACTATCAAATACTGTAGCATTCAATAAATCCCCCCTAATTTGGAAAGCATGCTACATTCCACTGATTTTAGACTTTTTGTAGAATAAATCAGTGTAAGAAGAATAAAAAACTGTCGAGGTTATGTGCATCACTGAGGTACTTGAAAATCAGACCGTCAGAGCTTTGCAAGCATAAGCGCAAGCTCCTCGTCAGTCACCTCCACTTCCTGGTGTTCCCCAACAGCCTCTGCAAGACGCGCCGCTAACTGATGCTTACACTGTGAAAACAGAAAATGAATTAAACTAGGATTTTAGTAACCACATTCTATAACTAATAAAGAATAGAACTACAACGTTATGAACAAAGCGGATTTTCTGAGACATGCTTCTAACATCCATAAATTTCACTGCGCCCAGCAGAAAAAATGTAACATCAAGGGCACTCACGCAGAGCTGCTCGCCGCGCCCAATGATGTCGTAGAAAAAGGAGTAGCACGTGCAGAGATGCTTTGGGAAGCAGAGGTACTCCTCCTTCCTCTTTGACTCCCCTGTAACCTGCAGCTCGAAAACAAGGAGTGGTCAGGTATCCATCCCCCAGTTCAACGCTGTGTGGGGAACTAGAAATGGGGAGCAGCCGACCAGGAAGAGCGAGCGGCCACTGGGCGCGCCGGTGACGCGGCGGACGCCGCGCTCGTCGACGATCTTGCAGGCGCGCAGCATGTTCTTGTCGAACAGTGTCTCGAGGCTGCGTGATGAGAGAGCACGTCAGAGACCCGAGAGGGCGAGGCGCGCGTCATCATGCAGTGGGTGCAGCATGAGCGAGGCAGCGGACGAGTATGGATTCACTCACATGGATAGGTGCTCGTCGGAGGCGCAGCCCGCGGACTTGATCTCCGCCCAAACGGCATCCGCTACGGAGAGAGATACGCCGGTGGCGGCGAGCATTGCCCGACGGCGGTTAGCGGCGGAGAGCGCGGCCGTGACCGGGCAGACGGCGGTATGGCGCGCGATGTGTTCGACACCTTGGCGCAGTGGCACCGCGGACGGAGGGACTCAGGTTGGCTTCGTTGGAGACTGACGAGTGGGTCCAAAGACTAGCAAACCCCTTTTTTTTCTTTTCTTTTATGCAACAACCATAATATTTTAGCAGAAGTGACAAAAATAAAGCAAATACATAAAAAACGGAGATCCTCTAATGCAGATGTTGCAGTATAATTCCAAAGAATTGAAGGAAATCTATATACACACATCGTGCAGAACGACGATGAATTTCTGATTACAGCGCACTCGAAATGGCAAACCAGCTAAACCAAAATCAGCTACGACATGTACTCGTATACGCAGTTCAATCCTCTGACGTCTGAAGACAACGCCACACTTTGCATCAGCTCAGAAGTCAGAACCAACACAAGACCACAGCTCAAACAGAGGCAATCAGAGCGAGAGCATCAGGCCATCAGCGGTTGTGGAGAGGGTCCGACGAGTTGGGCACCCTCCGCTCGCTGCCCCTGACCAGGCCCTCCGTCGGCGGGAACCGCCACCACTTCCTGGCGCGCACGTCGAGCGCCGCGCCGCCGGGCGGCTCCGCGTCGGTGGCGTTGACGTTACCGGCGACGACGACGTCGCCTTCTACGATGACCGATGTGGCGAGCAGCGTCAGGAGGAGGAGCGCCACCAGGAGCAGCATCCTCTGGCTGGCCATCTCGTGCTCGTGCATGGGGCAGAGTGGCAAGACTAGAGTGGAGGACAACAGTGAAATGTGGTGTACTAGGACAAGAGATGGTCTGTTCTGAATCTTCTGCTGCCTGCCTGTGTGTTTGTATCCTCTCACGCTAATGTAACAGCGGAGCATGCAAGCGACAGTCAAAGATGAAAATAAAGGTCTTTTTTCTGCCCTAGCCAGTATAGCAAGGTAGGAGTTGCTGGAACAGTAGCAGTCGCGCACAATCATTTGCCACAGGAATCGAAAATTCAAAGTGCTTTTTCAACGGAGGATCTTTGCATTATGAGTTTCAGAAGGATATGATCTGGCTCATCAGATGGGTTTCTCCACTTCTTTCGTTCACATTACATGGGTGATGGATGTTAGTGCACCAAGACTGCAGGTTACAAATCTTAAAGATTACTCTCACATTTGCGTGTGTTCAATCGACTGAAAACACGCATCCATTTCAATCAAAGCCTCGAGTATTCGATCGTTCTATCGATGGTTTGTTTCATTTTGTACTCCTTGTAGTAGGATTATCTATTGACTAGAAAACTGATTTTGAGAAACCGGGGCCTTCGTTACCATTTCAAATTGGGCACCGTGCGAGTTTTCCTAATATTTTTCCTCTGTGATGAGTTGCTTTTAGGTAGGGAGGTTAGTGACAGATGAATGATGACAGCGTGATTAAGCCAGGTTGAGTACAAGTAAATGGGAGCAGGTGAAACGGCCCGGGAAACAGGGGACACAGCTTTCCACGAGAGAAAGGCCTCGAGGCTCCAAGCCTCTCCAAAGCCTACGCCGGGTATGCGTGCGCGCTCCCTTTTTCCGCAATCCGCCGAGCGAAAGAAGACCAGCGCGCACTGGCGCCTAATCGGAGCGCAGCGTGCGTGCCCGCGGCCATGGCCGTGCCTCGGCTCAGGCGGAGGCGTCGGATGAGCCGCGACGGCGTTTTTGCAGGGGGTGGCCCCCTTAGGCAGTCGGTGGCCGGAGGGCGTCGTCACGGGACGACGTCCTCACTCCGTTTTAATCGCGGCTGCCTCCCGTGGCTCCGCTTTCCACTGGCATGGGACAAGCAAAGCGAGCAGGGGCTTCGGGTTTGGTTCTCCCGTTGGTGCAGGTGTTCAGTGCCGGAGAGGAGGCAGGGGTTGCGGGAATCTGGGGTTGTTGAATCTGATGCCCACGAGCGGATTAGGAAATTGAGGGATGTGACGTTTCTTGCAACTCCAACGCCGCGCTCTGCCGTGGATGGCATTCTAATACTCCGATCTGTGTACAAAGTTAGTAAGATCGAGCAAGTATCCCAAGCAAGACGAGGAATTGGCGTAACCCATCGTCCCTCGCTGGCATGGTACAATGATCCCCATGCGTTAACGAGAAATGAGAGTCACAAATTATCTGGTGGTTATGAAGGTTTGCCTCTTGTCACACGGCTAGGGAGAATGAACGATGTACAACAACCACAAGTCCACAAACGGTTGAAATCACATGAATCCATGAATTTTAAGATCCGCCGGTCCATGCTTTATATGCTCTCTCTCTCTCTCTCTCTCTCTCTCTCTCTCTCTCTCTCGTGATTACAATGAAACAAAGCCGAGAAAAAAAGAAGCCGTAGACTAAACTGAGACCAGTTACTAACTGCGTTGCTGATCCAGAATCGGACGTGGGCTCTGAGCCCAGCTAGTGACTAGCTAGCCAGAATTGGACGGGCTCTCAGCCCATAACCGGCTGAGCTTTCCTTCCAGAAATCCCACCTAACCAAACCAAACCCAGCCAGCAAGTCTCCGACGTCCGACCTAGACACCTGACCACACGTCACTCCTGTAGTCCTGTGTCCTGTCTTATCTTTCCATCTCCGTCTCCCCGCTCAGTCAAGCCACAGATCTCTTCCCCTTCCTCCAGTCATGGCGGAGGACGCTCCCATTGTCGCCGGCGCCGATGGCACCCAGCCCGCGCCCTCCGAGGTATCAGCGGACGCCTCCCCGCCGGCCAAAACCACGGAGGCGCTGCTCCCGTCGCTCAGCATCTGGCCGCCGTCCCAGCGCACGCGCGACGCCGTGGTGCGCC
>BCLG01000430.1:0-58309 GCA_001602295.1 Zoysia matrella | reverse complement strand
GTCACGTACTCACCGGAGTCGAGGGCGCCGGATCGGGGGGTCGCCATATCGCACGCACGGCCATCGCGGACGTTCTGCAGGTGTCGACAGCACCGTGCGAGCCGCGGCGCCGGGCGAAGCGCGGCGTAGTTCTGCCCACACCGTGCCGTGCCCTAGTGGGCTGCGCGTGCTGTCGTGGGTCACCGTGGTAATCGGGCCGGCCCGGCACGGGTTAGCACTTTCGTGCCGTGCCGTGGGCCGAAGCCTGAGCACGTGGGCCCGTCGCTTGCCGCCTCGTCCTGCCGGCCAAAGCTTGGTAGCACGCCTCCGCCGCTCCTCTGCTCCCGGACGCCGGATGCTCTCCCTCCAGCGGACGAAGGCGTAGGCGTGGCCGCAGCAGTAGTTCAGAATAGCACCTCCCCAGTACCCTGCTGCCGGCGAGTCGTTCCGGCAAAATATCTCGTGAGGGCCATGGCCCCGGCGGATGCGCGGCAGGAGAAGGTGCGGAAGTACGAGGAGTTTGTGGACCGGCGGCTGAAGCCCGACCTCGCGAACGCCATCTCCCAGCGTGACAAGGTGTTCCAGCAGCAGAAGACCTTGTAAGCCACCACCATCACTCCTCTCTGAGTCTCACCCTCCGGCCCCTTTTGCCTCACCCAACATTCGATGGGTCAATTTCGATTCCTCATGACATTAGTGATAGGACGACTGGAGGTCCTATCTCTAGGTTGAAAAATAGGACCTTGTGTGCTTGTGGCTTTCATGCTGATTTTTCGGCGTATTGGCATCATCTATTCCTCTTTGTTGTGTTGATTAACACTTGCTGGATGTTGGCAGCTTGGATTTGAAGAGGAACATCGAGAATTTGGAGAAGAATGGTGTCACCAGTATGCGGTCCATGGTTAATCTTGGTTCGGAGGTGTACATGCAGGCCGAAGTGTAAGCCCCAGTCCCCTTCACTTTTCTCAACCAACCCAGGCTATATGTAACAACATATTTACATTGCCATAAATTTGTATGAAAGCTTCATTTGAGGTGGTTTTTTATACACTAAACACTAGTGGTTCATGATCTTCTTCTGTTTTCAACTGGAAAATAGTAGTGCCTTGGGGGTTGCTTCTCTGTTCTTGAAAAAGGATGTTTGGCTGTTTAAATATGCACAACACTGCTAGATGAATTGGCCCTTGCTTTACTTAGTGGTATGGGAAAAATGAGACAGTGCAACACGAAAATTGAGCTTGCTAATATTGATATGTTCCCATATTATTTTGTTATAACTATTTTCAGTTCAGTCTTGACTTTCGTTCTTCCACAAAATGTTAATTTAGCTTCAGATTTCAGGTCTGATACTGTGTCTCATCACATTCATTGTAAGACTTCATGACTAGTGAGATCTGATTGTTTTTTCTTGTTGTTTGATGTTTTCTGCAGGCCTGATGCACGCCACATTTTTGTGGACATTGGTCTGGGTTTTCATGTGGAATTTACTTGGCAAGAAGCTTTGCAGTTTATATCTGTAAGAGAAGCTAGATTGGCAAGGTAACTCAGTTTTGCCATTTTTAGAAAAGGATTATGCAGCATTTTTCTTTGTTAAATGTGGTCTCAAAGAATACAGTAGTTAAAAACATGGAGGAAATTTATGCTAGTGATCCAACTAGGCTTACATAAGTAGCATACTTTTTTTCTGGGTAATTTTATACTTTAGTAGAAAACAGACTTTATTCGAATAAAAAGGAGAGAATGCAGATTTTTCTTCTGAACATAGAATCTAATTTAGTTATTCATGCACAGCTATATAATTTGTTTTACTTCAAATTGTTCATGGCTTGATGCTTGGGTGTGTTTTACATCCTATTTCACACATTTAGATTTGAACTTGATTATGATCACAAATTTGACAGGCCATTCTAGCAAGTGATTTATGCTTACTACTGCTGATAATTTCATGCAACTCAGACACAAATCTATACTGTAGCTAAGATATCAAATTGCAATTCTCACAGTCAATCAGTCTTTTTGAACTATTCTTTATTCGGCCGTAGATACCAGTATCTGCTCTGTTTATGTGGGTAGCCATTAGCTGACCAAGAGTCCTTCCTAGATTGTACGTTGTTGATGTTGTAGAACAGTAGGAACATAGGACGAGACTGATGGTGAATCTAGTAGAAAAGGTAGCATGATATATTGAAATATAGTGTTGCAGTTAGCTTGCTGTGTTTTTTCTCTGCTCATGTAACGTAAAACTAGATATATTGAATTTTGAAGTGTCTGATTTTGGCATATCACCCATTTTTTTGGTTTTGTTCATGCTGGTTTCTTGGTTGATTTGGCAATAGTTTCGTTGGTGATAGTTTCTGAAAGGATATAGTTGCAAACTTTCCTGCTTAACTATATCTTGTTAATTACCAGAAGGCATGTTTACCGGGAAAGATGCAATAAAAACTGAACATCAGCATGTTATCTGAAGTGGCCGATCATACTTTTGCACTACTTCATTGGTGACTATGTTTTATTCTATTGTTACTTTTAAGTTTTATTCTTAAATGCTCACCGTGTGTTATGTTGATGTCCTTGCACCATTCTTCACACGCTAATGTTGGATATTTTGATATTTGCAGGCAGATAGATGAATACACACATCTCATAGCAAGCATCAAGGCACAGATCAAGTTGGTAAGTGTGTGATGAAGGTGTTCCATTTATGCAGTGCTAGTATATGATTGTGTCGGACCCTACTCTGCCCTGCTGATTACTTTCGGCAATTCCACATGCAGGTATGTGAAGGCATTCGCGAACTGCTCCAGCTGCCACCAGAGAAAGAGCCAGCGCCGAGGAGTGCGTGGTAGAATTTCGTTTCTCTCGATCGACAAGGGCTGGTTCCATCAGAAACTTGTAAAATGCGCGCACCACACTAGTTCTGCATGGATGATTCCATTTGTGCGGCAGCAGCGTATCAACTACTGAGGACTAAGCTCTCAAGAGTTTATGTAATCGGACAACGAGTTACCATCGCACTAACCTACCCACCCCTTGAATTGCTCAAGTTAGTGACTCCTTTAACAGTAACATAGAGAGTAGTACTTCAGCTTATGCTGCATGCCGACAGCCAAAAATGAAACAAGCAAAGGACGGTGAAGCTCACACGACGGGGTAGGGCGGCATCTGGCGGCGATGCCGCACATGCCTTCCTTGGCCTTGACGCCCCTCTCCATCAGCACGTACCCCTTCTTGAGTCCATTTACAGGCATGGCTCGTTCATTTACAGACATTGCCACAAGACGTTTGGCCCCGAGGAGGAGTCACCGCGCGCGCCCATTCTCCTCCAGTCGACAGTGATCGGGGCCGCGCCGGCGGAATCGTCCGCGGCGACGCGTTGAGTTGACGACTTGCCGCACGGCCTTGCGCGCCGCGAGCGCTTGACGCCGGGTCTCCAGTTGCATGGTGTACGCGGCCCGGACCTCCTCGGCGGTGAGGTCGGTGACCTGACGAGGCGAACTGCAGCCCGCAGAAGGCGGAAGAACCCGTCACACGCGATCCTGGAAATGAAAACCATCGGCGGCGGCAGCAGGGCACGGAAGCTTCACAATCACCAGCAGAGCAAGAAGTAAAAACTGCCTCCCCTTTGTGGGACCCACGTGTCATCCTCTTCAGGAAACTGTCGGTAGTCATCAACTGGTCGGATCACTCCGCGCGCTCTCGTCGTCTGCCATCCCTTCACAAAAGCCCCCCTCGTCGATCTCTGCTCCAAAGAAACTTCTCCTCCTGCTCCGCGCAGGCATCTCCCATCCCATCCCTCAAGATCCCAACCGGCGAGCCCCCACCTCCTGAGCTCCCAGTCTCCGTCGTGGCGCACCGCATTGCCCGCGCGCTTCGTGTCTCTGGGTTACCGTCTCGGATCTGATCCGCGGGGCGGCGCGGCCGCGCGACTCGAGTCAAGGCGAGAAGTGTCCGGTGGAGAGGAGGATGGCGCACCCGCGGGGTGGGGGAGGCGCGGTGCGGCTGCCGCCGATGAACGCGATGGAGATCCTCCGGGAGACCGTGCGGGTGCTGCGCGCGGACCCGCACGCGTTCACGTCCGTGCTGTTCCTGCTGCTCTGCCCGGCGTCCGGGTGCCTCCTGCTGTCCGCGGCGGCGCTGGAAGGCTCCGTCGTGCTGCCGCTCGCGCGGAGGCTGCTCGTCGCCGCCGCGTCGTCGGGGCTCCCGATCACGCACTTCGTCAGGCAGCTCGCGCACCATTTCGCCGCCACGCTCGTGTCCGCCGTCGTCTCGTTCCCGGCGCTCCTCTCGCTGCTCCTCGCGGCCCGCGCTGCCGTCGCGTATACCGTCGCCGCGGTGTACGCCGGGAAGCCGCTCGTCGCGGGCGAGGTCACCCTCCTCGCTCGCCGCGCGTGGCCGCGCCTCGCCGTCACTTACGCGCTCGGGTGCGCGGCCGTCGCCGTCGGCCTCGTCGCCTTCCTCGCTCTCCTCTTCGCTGCCTGCTCCGCGCTCAAGTCCATGCTCTATCCGCCCGACATTGTCGTCCTCGCCGGCCTCTTCACAGTTCTTGCCTTCTCCGTGGTGTACGCGCACACCATGATCGTGTGCAACCTCGGTGGCGTCATTGCCATTCTTGAGGACGTGGCCGGGTTCAAGGCATTTCGCCGGTCAGTGGCGCTGATGCGCGGCCAAACTCATGTCGGACTGCTCCTCTTTCTTGGATCCAACATTGGACTGGCTTTCGTTGAGGGGCTGTTTGAGCACAGGGTGAAGACACTGAGCTATGGCGATGGGTCCTCGCGACTCTGGGAGGGGCCGTTGCTTGTCCTCATGTACTCATTCGTGATGCTGATTGATTCGATGATGAGTGCAGTGTTCTACTTCACTTGCCGATCATCCTGCTTGGACTTCTTGGACGAGGAAGGTGGCTCTGTTGAGGAGCTTGAGATGATGATGGCTGGCAATTCAGATGCAATCAGGTGATGAAGAAGATAGTTTTGTTTCTTACAGGTGTGTATCTGTTCATAATGTCATAGGGAAAACAAGTGAGATGAGCATGGCCGGGCTATGTATAGAGTTATTATAGATGGACCTGTGGCTTTGGTGTTTGCAGCGCCATGAATGTACACTTTGTGTATGCCTGGTTGGTTGGCGTTGTGAAAGGACCATTTTTGCAGTTACTGGGATCCTCCATGCTCATATGATGGAGGATGAGGAAGAGAAGACACAAAGGAGTTCTATCATCGGTGTCGTCAGTCAGACCCGAGTTATAGCGGCAGTTCAAAAGCTGGTGATGTGTAGCATTCTTTCAAAATGTTTTAACTAATATATCAATTTGATAGTTGCGGAATATTTGTTTCCTTAAAAGTTTACAACATGTACGTTATACTGAGTGAAACATGTTCGATGGAAGAAATACAGATGATTCTATCACTGGATCCTAAAAATATCATTTCAGCCAAGTTTCCTTTATCAGTGACTAGTTTTTGTTGGATGTTGTTGTTAGCAAAATGCAGTCAATGTTGTGCTCGTGATCATCATGTTCACTTTCTTTTATTGGCTTTACTGCAGAAGATTAATCGTTTTACTTCTGTCTTATATTTCCTCGCAGCAGCTGCTGGAAGTCTTTGGCATCCAGAAGTCATCTCAACATAGAGAACATAGCTAGCCGACCTTTTTTTTTTATAGGGTTCGTCCTTGCATTGTGCGCTGGTGAAAAGTTTCTTAATTCCCAACCTCGTACTTTGCATTTGAAGCATCTTTTGTTTTCGTTTTACCTTTAAGCACTACGCGCTTTCTCGAGGGGGAATTGCAACTGGTAATCCATGCTTTCTTTGAGCCATATGAATGTATTTTCTCACATCATGATTCAAGAAACTAGTCCATTGACTTCAATTAAGTATTGGTTCTGTGTTATCCCCAAGATTGAACTGGTAATATGTAATGAATGGTTCGAGTATTTGACTCTGTCAAGTGTTTAACCGACAACTAACTGAAGCTAGATCCAATCTTGTGTTTCTCCATGTCGGTTGATGCTTGGCACCGACATAAACTCTGCGTTTAGCTTCAATTTGGTTGTAATTGATGAAACGAGCATTTGAAATCATCATTCCCTTTAGTGTTAGTTTCCCTGATCATATATAACTGGTATAACAAATATTTAAATATTTTTATTTTTTTAAATATTTAGTTCTTAGCAAAGAACATTCATGAAGGGAAACCTACTAATAAATACATGTGAAATAAAGTGTTTGATACATTGAAATAAAAAACAAGACAGATTCTGATTCTCACCCAGAGCCTACGAACAGACGGAACAGTGTAGAGCTCACGGTATTGGACTGAATCTGGCCAATCACCAGCATGGTAACATGATATCGATGTGTAGATTTGACACTAACCTAATAAAGAATTCATTGACCTTTAGTATGCCACGTGATGTTCTGTCCCCTGCGTATTATGTACACAAGGTAGTCTTAAACCAAGTACTCAAGACGGCCATTGGATATTTAACGAAGCGTTGGCTGAATACTACTCGTTCCAGTTGACTGGATTTGCACAGGCAATGATATTGCTAATCATGGTGAATTATTTTGTTAATGCATGTTGCCTACCGCACTGTACACATGCCATTGTTTTTTCATCACGGCACATGATCAGCACCGACAAGTCAACCTCAAGAACAGTTACCAACAAGGAAATCAGGTATCAACACCTGATAAATCAGTTCATTGTCATCTGACTACAAAATTATAAGAGCTGGCGCACAAATATCTAGACCCTCCTACCTAGCAATTCAGAAACTAAAATGAAAAGGAGGGAGAAGTGAATTTTATTGTCCATATACTCTCTTTATTTTTAAATTACTTCTTAAATTGATATCGTCGTTGACTTTTAATTTTAACTTTAAATATTTGTTTTATTAAAAAAATTGTTCAAATGTGTAAAATTTAAATTGTGATTCAAATAATTCTAATGATAAATCAAATTATAACAAAATATATAATATTTATGAAATTTTTTTAAATAAGACGAATAATCAAATTTAAAAATCAATGACGACAGCTGCTAGTGAGAGGTGCATTTAGTTTGAAGTGCCTTTCGTATCCAGGCAGTTTTGTTGTCGAAGCTAGCGCGAGGGAGGCCGGGTAACTAACCTGTAACCTGTTGTAGCTGACGCCGGGACACGGGTAAGATGCATTCACTGCATTGAAGTAGAAGGGATGATACACAACAAAACTTGTGACTGCACTAACGCGAATTTACATCCCCTATACCCTCTGACAGACTTCTAAAAAGATTATCTCAGACATTCTTCCCTAGATGATCTCCATGCCCCTTTTCCCTTGCGCCTATTTTTACAATATTCTACCTAGCACCAGGCTATACTTTTCTAAGCCAATGGCTGCACTTGGCCAATGGTGTTCGAAAGAATGATCAAGTAACAGAAGTTAGCTTCGCCATTAGCTCTTTACAGTAGTTAGAAGTTGGCACTGGGCCGTTTGCCGACAAGGGAAAAAAATGGTCGGCCTTCACCAGTGATACCTGTGACAAGGAACCATAAAGTCAGACGAAGAGGTCTAAGGTGTATTATTGAGGAGCAGATATTTCGGTACACAATACCTCAGTGAGCTCCCTGTACAGTTGGTATGATGCATTCACGCTGCGCCTGTTGATGCCAGCGTCCATTCACAATATCACCCAAATAATGCATCGAGGTGGGCATCTATTTTACCAGCCAAGCTGATCAGAAGCACGGGATATGACGTGGCCATCAGGGATCATCCAATATCTCTTGCTCGTCTGCTTGCAGATTTTGTCCTCTCTAAGGATTGTTTTGCTTGCCGGCTTGGATTTGATGGTTTAGTGTCCTATGAGCACATTTAAAAAACATAAATAAAAAACTTATGAAGCTTATGAATTTATGAAGGTGAGTAAAGATATGAAATGTGGATCAATACGCTTTTCCTAGTTAACTGAGCACATTTAGACTTCTCTGCTACTGCCTCTTTTTCAGCCTTTTTCTTCTCAAGTTCAGCCTGCTTGAGATTCTCCTCGTGTGCTTTTTGAAAAGTTGTTACGAATGTTAACAGGGTCGATATCACTGCAAGATGATAGTCAGCATAGAGTAAAATGAGGTATTACCATAAATGATGCTAAAATGATCAAGATGATAGTACCATACAGCCACAATAAGCTAGATCCTTTAGAGAATAACTTGTCCAAAGTTGAACTGAGAAGTGCAAACTAAACTGAGCTACTTACCTTGTTCGAAGGGGCATCGGACAGGATCCTCGCCGAAATATTTAATTAGTGTGTCGGCTTTCTTTCCCTGGAAAATGAAATGAAATTAAATTCAAAGCTACAATACATAATGGACACAACATTATGGTATGGAAAAAAAAACATACCACTTCAGAAAAGAGAAAAGACAATGACTGCACATCAGCTCCGGCATTATCAGTGAACTCCTTCAGTTTCTACACGTAGCAGACAATGCCAGTTCAGAAAAAATTGAGATAGTAACACCCAATTGTTCTTCAGGTTACATGAACATAATGTGATTTTGCTAATATTTGCTTTGGAATAAAAGCTAGATTAAACTGTATCAACTTTATTTCTTTCAACTAGAACCAGTACGAAAACATATATGATTTGCATATTGGTGCATTCTAATATTAGTTTACGTACATAAGCGGCTATTAGTCACCATGCAACTACAAGAAAAATATAAGAGGTGGGCCACAACTGGATAATCTATCTAGAACACAAAATACATATTTAAAAAGCAACCAAAGGATGGTATTGTATCTTCTTTATTGTGTTTCAGATTTGTCTGTTTGTCCTGTTAAAAATCAAATAAACAAAACCTATTTCAATTTCTAGCTCGCCCATCTATATGGTAACAATCAAGTAAATAGGTCAAAAGTGACACAAAGTCACGTATTTCTTCAAAACATGGGTTTTTGATTTGAGCAATGCTACGTTTACGTATGAAAGCTATGAAATTGCTACGTACTGGCTCATGTTAGGGTGGAAGAAGGTGGGACCAAGCAGGAGGAAAATGTCATTCGTAAGAGTTCGAGAACTCAGTACGTAGATTGCCAATTTGCCTGAATGCTAGTAATTTTTTCCCACCAAGACTTGTACCTAATTTCCGAATAAATGATTCCACAACAAATCAAAATTATAGGGCATTGACCTCACGAAAGATTTCTGATACTGGACCATCCCTTTCTGACGCATCATATTCCAGCTGAACCTTTTCCAATCCTTTGCTAATTGCTTGCATTTCCTCTGCCAGCATCTTTAGTTGAATCTGTTGAATCAATAGTTAAAAGAAATCACATGTTTGCAAACACAAGAGAATATTATACATTTTACAGATGATGTAACGAAAGGAAACACAAACCTTTGATGCAGCATCTAAACTAACAAGATCCACATGGAAGTTTAAAAGCTGTGGAGATTTTGCACCAAGCACCTGATATTAAGAAATTGTTATCAGCGTGTAGTAGTAGTACATACGTAAGAAATATTGTGACGATCATTTGACTAATATAACAGTAAATTAGAGACTAGACTACAAAAAAAGGCTATGACAGTTCAATAACAGGATGAACTGGGTAGATATTGCAGTTTTACGTTTGTATGCTATAGCATTTTTTTTCAATTCTGACATCATTGCTGGTTATAAATTTCAATCTTCACAATCTCATTTCTAAAGAGAGAAGATACAGAATATGGGTTAATCTACAATCAGAAAACTAATTGGAAATGGAGTAACCTCAGCGAAAGGGTACCTAAACGCATGTGAGAATACAAAGTTTCTGTGGCAGGTGGAAGTCATACCTTGCAGAGGTAGTGCATTAAAGTCATCTTATTATTTGTTGCCCGGGTATCTGTAAGTTTTAGAAGACTATCCAAGCGAAAGCCAACAGCAGAACCTGTAAGCAAATATATAGATGTGAACTAGCCCAAGAACATTACTACAACATAAACATAGAAAATTAAAAGGATGTTTCGGCTTGCAAGATCCCAGTATTCCAGGACTAAGGATGACAAGTATAAAAGTACTTTATGCGAAGCTAAGAACAGTTTCCCGGGTGGTTCAACAAAAAGTGTGCTTTGTTATACATTTGGTAAGACTCACAGACAGAAAATTGAAAATTCCATAAAATATATGTTGGATGAAATGCGATCTGATAATTCTGTGCAAAAGGTAGTTCTAGTGTTCTGAGTCTTCAAGCCCAATATACTGCAGTTTCATGATTAATGGCATGAAGACACTGACATTTGCTCATGAACAGGAGACATAGAAAATTCTGAGTCCAAGCTAAAACATTGTCTGCTGATGAAACACAATAAGCTGGTTTGAATCCTTAATGATTACTTTGTAGAACACGGATGGTATGCACTGCCGATCAAGACTCATAAGAACAGGTATCAAAATACTGCTATGGTCTTCTAACCAAAGAAAAGGCCTCACTACGTGAGTTTGCCATATTTCTCAAGTTCAAGTCGGAATATTACTCCAAATACATGCATCAGACGAATTTTCTTTTTCAAAAGAACTTTCACATGCATGACAACATGAAACAATGCTACTGATTGTTTCATAGGGCCTCAACAACATTTTATGTATAATTTATTAACTTACAATAAGGTAAATTTTAAGACACCACCAAGTACATAAAAAACAGCATGTAAGAATCTTATACATTGGTAACTTGGATAAATCTGGAAGTGCTAAAGGCAAAGTTATTGTTACCTCTAGCAGTGCCCTGGTTCAATGTATTCCCAAGGAGGAGAATTTTCTTCATTATTTCTTTCAGCTTGAGTGAAGTTCGGATCTGATACAAGAATAATTTAATTTAACCAATAAAATGCAAAAATAATTGCAAATCACTATATCTGATTCTCAGCATACCTCATTACAAGAACAGTCTATGGTATTCAAGCTTTTCCTTAGATCTGCGACTTGTGAACCAAACTGGATCTTGAAGGAAAACACTCGCAGTTTTGACTCCATTCGCGGTACTTTCATCAATTCTAAGAAGAACTGCACTAGCAGAAATCCTTGTAAACATATGTAGATGTCATAACAAGTATGTATCACTCAGGAGCGTCCAGTGCAGAATCTTAATTCTACATGCGAATCCTATCAGTTAGAATGTTAGACGTGGGACCTGTTTGCCTATTTGGCACGGCTTATTCATAGAAATAAGTTGAAGCTGCCTTTCACCAGCTTCTCAAATAAGCTGCTTTTTAAATGCAGAAGCTGTGCCAAAAAGGGCACTGATTTCACTATTCTAGATTACTTAGAAGGAGTATACATTGCCTTTATTTTTCCCCATTAACATAACACTGAAATATGGGCTACAGCTCCGTTGTTTCAATATGTCACGTACAGCACTGCAGTACCTTTAAAAAAGGATATTGTAACATAGTGCGCAAGCAGATAATATAATAAGCGACTGAAATTCAGATGACATGATAATGCCTCAACTGATATATCTGCAGAATTAAATATTTAGGAAAAACATCCTGATCAAACAATCCGAGACATGTACTCTATATGGGAACATAACTATCAAATGAGAACTAGTGCCCTAATGGGGTTGTAGAACTTGAAAATCTTAATCATAGGCTCTTAGTATTCTGGACTAAGAAAAAAGAATATCAAGATGAAACTGAAACTTAATATTACATAGACATTACCTGTTCACATTTCCCCAGATTTTCCTTGTTTCCTGTGTAGTTCTGACAGAAAAAACAAAGGAAGGTGACAATATTGTTATGAAATTGAGACGACCAAGTAAAGCAGTGCTGTACCAATATACACCTTGAGAAGTTCCATTTCTTCTTTAGTAGGACAGAACTTTATGAGATTCTCCACTTGGTCAACATCCAAAGTAGATTGATCCAACGCCAGAGCCGCACTCTGGACAAATCATTGTCAAAATATAATAAAATAGAAAAAGGTACCATAAATTTTGCACTGTTCCAAGTCCTACCACCAAATCCGGGAGTGGCATCTTCACTTTAGTCAGCATGATCTCCGTGTTGTTTGCCCTCCTCAACTCAATCTATTCACATAAAATGTTGGAATAGTATCAACGAAAGACACATAACTATTACTTATCAAAACTTTTCATCATAACTTTTGATACTATAAGTAATGTTAAGAGATAAAACTATATGTACACAACTTAGAAAAGTGGGATGCCAAAGCGTATACATTACAGATGACTTATTCATTAAGTGGCATCTAATTCAATGAATATCAATTAGTGGTCATAACTTTGCCTACCTATCCAAATAGTAATCAAATCTCAAACTTAAGTCAGAATTCAATCATATTGAGGTTTTTTTTTTTTTTTGGATGACAGCTACTGAACTTTATGCTACAAGACCATTTAAATATTTTTTGACAGCAAAAGGTAACTCGGGAACAGCTACCAAAATCATTGATAGAAATTGTAGAAGATAAGTATTGTTATCGAAAACTTACCAGGTGCACTTTTTCTGGTTTTGATCCAAGTGACTTCCTACGTGAATCAGATTTTGAACTATCATTGGACTTGGGAATAGCTGCTGGGAAAAGGCTCTCAAGTTCCGATAAATCAAATTCCAAAGCACTGCAGATATGTTTCACAATACAAAAATAATATTTAAAGATTATCAATGTAGATTAATTTTTCTTTAATTAATTCATCATGGAATGTTGTACATGACTATGTTTTATCCAAATCTTATGCCAGAATCATGAGCTCAGTACAACTTTCATTTAGCATATCATAAAAGTACCAATAAGGATAGAGGAAATGTACGCGAAAAAATTTACCTATGTGAGTCATCATTGCACTGCAATTCTTCCCATAGACTACCTTGTAGAGCCCTTGTCACTTTAACCCAATGCAACGGCTTCAATGTTGATTTGCACGAAGCAGCAGCCCCATAAGCTGACCCCATAGGTCGTACAGTCCCACGTCCTCTACCTAAAGAGGGATTACTTCCTGGTGCTGCTGGCATGCCTGGTGCTCTTGGTGGAGCTGGTCCACCTGTTGCACGTCCACCAGGAGGGGGAGGAGGACATCCAAGCCGCCCTCTAGGAGCAGGAGGTGGTGGAGGTGCTCTCCCAGCACCTCCAGGTGGAGGTGGAGCTCCTGGCCGAACTAGAAGGGGTGGAGGTGGCGGAGGGCCTAGACTAGCACCTGGAGGGGGTGGAGGCGGCGGAGGGCCTACATGAGTACTTGGAGGTGGTGGAGGGCCTGCACATGCACCAGGGTGAGCTGGGGTTGGGGGTGCTCCTCGCCTAGGTGGAGGGGGTGGAGGTGGAGGTGCTCCTCGTGCAGGGGGAGGGGCTGGAGAAGGGGGTCCCAATGAGTGAGCCATTGGAGGAGGGGGCGGTGGAGGTGGACCAGAACGTGTCAATGGAAGAGGAGGTGGCAGGGGAGCATTAGCATGCAAGGATAGCGGCGGTGGCGGCGGTGGAGGAGGAAATGAACGTGCCATTGGTGGTGGTGGGGGTGGGGGTGGAGGAGCACTTGAACATCTTATGTTGGATGCGGGTGGAGGATGTTGGGGTGGGGATGGAAAACTTGACCTCAATTTTGGCGGTAACAGTAGTGAAAGTGGTGGGGCGACAACATTGTTACTTGACCTTGGAGGCGGTGGTGGAGGTGGTGTAGTCCTACTGCCATTTAACCTTGGAGGAGGTGGTGGTGGTGGTGGCGGTGGTGGAGGAGCTTTAACTTGGTTTCTTGATGCAGTTTGTGCACCTGGTAAGGAGGGTGGCCCTGGAGGCGACAGGGCAAACAGTTCAGACGTTGTTCCTTGTGTCAAGTGAGTCCTATGTGGTTCTCTCCGTGATACTAGAGGCGCATCATTCACAACACTGATTTTGTCATCTTTTAAGGATTGAATAGCCAATGCAGCTGGCGAACTGAAATATCTGGATGAAGGATGCAATGGCTTATGCACAGAGGTAGCATCAGATTCCTTCTTAGGTGAAATATATAGGGGTGTAGTTGTTTGTTTTGTAATCTTCAGCTGTTCCTCCAATTGTTTGTTATGCCCAAGCTTTGCTTCCGATAAGGCTGACACACTCCCTAATGCTATCTTCTTCAAGACTGATGACACAAGTTTATCAGGGATCTGACTTCTGTCATCACTTCCACTATTAGGACTCTCAGCCCTGGCTAATGTTTGACTTTGAGGAAGGCTACCAAACTCCTGCTCGCCCCCAAGCCCCTCTAGCTTGGTTTTTATTTCACTTGCTACTTCAGTGGCTGGCACAACAATAATTTTTTCATGCACACTAGTTTTCTTTGTAGGTACTGTGTCTTTAAGGCCAGAATCTAATATGCCATGAGCTATATGAGAAGTTTTTACAGTTTTTGTCTTGCAATTCCAGTTACCTTTTGAATTTCTACTCTCAATAGGTGTTCTCTCAGTCATAGCCATAACAGTCTTCTCGTTGACAAGATTTCTTACTTCCCGTATTATGGTACCATTGTTAACTACAGTTTTCTCTTCATAGATCACGAGCTCATTGTCCACACATGTTGTGTTATTTGTAATCATCTTGATATCACCACTCTGCAGATCTTCATTTGTCGTAGTTCTTAAGTGGGCATTGCCATCTGTACACAACAAACTTCTTGGAGCGTCAAAAGCCATGTAATTAGAATCAGGGTATTTCGAGAATTTCGTGGCGTCATCAGCCTGGCACTGAATTTCATCACTGTCACTTGGATCAATTGTTGTGACTAAAGTTTGTGCAATTACACCTTTCATGTCCTCCTCCTGGCAGATAAACAGAAAATTCTGTCCCTCAGAGTCCACAGATGTAGGAACCACCTGTATATCCTGCACACCACTGTTCTCTTGGCCATTTGTTAATATAGACACTAAAACAGCCTCACGTGTCTGCTGCAAATCTTCTGGGTTCTCAAAACTAGAGATAGTCACGCTTTGTTTTCCATTCAAGCTACCTGAATTCTGGGATATGACAGTCTTCACATCCTCATCACTTTGGCACTTCTCTGGACTGATCCTTTCTTCGTTGGCCATCCCGTCATCCAGATCTACAATTCCATCTAATGATACTCTACTGTCAATTGCTTGAGTTTCTGGATCTCTTCCAGCATCATGCCAATCCTCCTCTGCTTCATAGAACTCCTCTCCTCCTGTGTCTACCGAAGAATCATCAGTCTCATCCCAATCATCCGCCACCTCCTCGGTGACAGCACCAGGCTTGAATATATCAGGATCCGAAAAGAGCACCTGGTTCAAAATGGGGCTCTACATTATATATCTGAGAGATAAAAGAACGTTAAAGACGACAGGCCCTTGTGCATTTAGTACCTCAGCTCGGAAGTCCCGTGGGAACTGATTATTCACATTCCATGCAACATCAACATCATCACGATTCAATCTGAGGATATTTAATTGAATGAATGCAGTGTTGAACATGACCCGGAACATTGTTTCCTTATGCTCCAGGTTATCACCAATGTGAATGCACTCAAGTACCACATCTCCTTGAACACGACAAAAAGCATTCATCCTTATCGGGACTTCTCCCTGCATGGTAACCATATATCAGAGTAGATTTCAGGTGTGGTAAATATATTAGCAGTTTTGGATATAATCACCTGTCCATAACGCTGAAGGTTCTTCTTTGTATTTGGCATCTCAAAAAGGATCTTTGTGCTCTTGTTACTGGGACTTGACTCTTGCCCATATATACGCAAATATGGCCTACAACCCCCTTCAGTATCAAATCTTGGAAGAACATATAGAACTAATGAATCCAAGATGAGAGGTCGGCTTGTAGGAGGCCATTCGGAACCACTTCCCTGTCTAGTTATATACTGCAAATATCTCATATGTGAAGGCTGAGGATTCAACGGAAAGAACTGTTGCATGAAATCCCTGCGAGCTTGCTTGTAAACCATCTCCAGTGTCTTCTGCTCACCCATAAAAGTTTTCTGATACAAAAGGAGACCAGCCAACATAAACGCAAGCACTGGCCATCCCCCTCTCTCACAATGCATTAAAAGCATGTTCAGTTGTCCCTCCACTGATAGCCAGTTTTCACATGACTTCAAGAAATGATGGATCATCTCAAGCTGAAGCAGTGGACATCCTTCATACTGCTGTGGATAGTCCATTACAGTCATATCATACTCAGACAATATATCTGAAATCCGGCTCCTCTTGTCCCCAGACCAAAAATTTGATACCATGAATGAAGCATCAGGGAAGAATTCCTGTAACTGCGCAACAATGCTACTCAAGTAATCCCGGTACTCATCCTCACCCATGGCACTGGTCGAGAAGCAGCAGTCAAACACTACAAAAAATACTCAAAATTAGCACAATCTGGTCTAAATTCTTGCAGCATTCTATTAGTATCAAAAAGATTTTGAAACATATCTAGCACTGGCAGGCCTGCAACATCCTAATTTCAACCACTGTAGATATCTTAATTTTTTTCGCATTTCAGACAATTCAAGTGAATGATCCACTGCATCGTTCTAACTAAATAAATTTAAATTAAGCAACAATTCAATGTGTGGGTATAATGCAAGTGCTGGAGAAGAACGTGCCAATTTAGGATAAATGCAGTTAAACCCGAAGCTTTCTAAATAGGCATAGCAGACCTCCAGAAACACAGAAAACTTAAGAAAAAAATAAAGTGATTTAAACCAAATGCGGCTAAATATAAGATGGCTTGCAAGCCTCCAAACCCACAACGGCATTAAATCCACACTCCAAAATGGCATACTCCCTCCGTTCTTTAATTGATGTCATTGTTAACTTTTAAATTAAACTTTGATCATTCGTCTTATTCAAATTTTTTTGATAAATTTCATATATTTTGATATAATTTAATTTATCATTAAAGTTATTTGAATCACAACTTAAAATTTTATATATTCGAGCAAATTTTTTGAATAAGACGAATGATCAAAGTTTATCATAAAAATCAACGGCGACGTCAATAACGGAGAGAGTACTCAAAATCTACCAAATCTCGGTGCGCATTTCCAACACTAGTGCTTCCCAATGCAAAGCAAATTGCAGCATAATTCTGCTCCCGTAAAGCAGCACCTGACCGAAATCCGAACACCGCCCCACACCACCCCCCCCCCCCCCAAACCTCCTGGAATGCGAAACTCCAGCGCAAACCCCACACCCTGCAGGCCCATCTCAACCCAGAGACAACGGCATTATACCGTAGACGCGCTCAGAGATCTCGAGCAGCCGATCCGGGGTCCTCCTGAGGAAGAACTTGCGGAAGAGCGCCATCCTTCTCACCCTCCCCTTCCTCCGCGGCGGTCGCCTCCTCCTCTCCGGTACCCGCCGCCGCCTGCGCGCTGCTGCTACGCCTCACGCGGCCACCGATCGGCTCCGAGAGAGGCGCCAATGGCATGAGGGGAGGCGGCGCACCCGCCGCCGCAGCCAGCGAGCTCGAGCGCGACGCCCCCGGCGTTCTCGGGATCCGCGCTCCGCCTAGGGCTCCGGCACAGCAGCAGTGCCAGTGGTGGCGGTGGTGGGGCGCGCTGCGACGGCCGAGGTCGAGGCACCGTGACGCGTGGGATCGGGAAGCCTCGTAGTCTCGAACTCTGCTTGCTGCTGCCGCCTTCGCCCCTCCACTCGGCTCTCTCGCTCGCTTAGCTTTAACTCCTCTATTTTGTTTTTCCTCGCTTTCGGTATCGCGACTTGTGTTCATTTTGAATATTTATATTCCGCTTGCTCGAATTCATTTTGGCCGCCGCCGTGAACGTTTCCAGGGCGAGCCATGAAGGCCACGTGGTCCGCGACCATCGTCGCGAACCTTTACGTCTGTGTCATGTGGGTCTAGCCTTTAGAGGCCCACGGGTCCGTGAGGGAAGGTGAGGCGGGATGCGTGCCGGAAGAGAAGAGGATTAAACCGCCGCGGTGGTGTCGGTACGGCCGTCGCCGCAGTTTCCCTCTGAGAGATTAGCGGGAAATGAAGTGCGGTTAAAAATTTTAATCAACTCGCTTACTGTTTCGGAGGAGGGTCACGTGCGATCGGTCAATTTTGTTTTCCCGTTTGTACTGCGACGGAATTTAAGCGGCTAAGCGCAGCGCATGTCTGTCGCCTCGCGGCTGTCATGAGCCTGGCGGAATTTTGTGGCGAACTGCCAACGGCTACATTTTCAGATGGCCAATACGTCCAGGGAACAGTGCCATCTGGCGTCCAAATTAACATGCTTCTAATCGGCCGTCAGTTACAGGGGGATGAACAGCTTTGGCGAAGTGCATATCTTAAGGCTTTTTGTTTAAGATTATAATATGTTAGATTATACTCTCTCCGTTTTTTAATTATTACCGTAGTTGATTTTAAACATCAATTTTTACCTTTCGTCTTATTCAAAAATTTAATTCAAAGGTCTAAAACTATAACTCAAATTCTAACTACTTTGATAATAAAGCAAATTATAATAAAATATATAATATTCATTAAACTTTTTTTAAATAAAACGAATTGTCAAAATTAATGTTTAAAGTCAATGACGACAACATTTTAAGAACGGAGGGAGTATAGTCTAGAGATTATAATCTATAGAGATAAACAGAACAGCTTATTTACTTAGATTATTTTAATCTCAAGATTGATTATTATAATCTAATAAGCTAGTTATTAGGTGCTTATTTGAGATTATAGTCTTCAAAAAACCCATTACTCCTACTAAGTTAAAAAAATAAGCTAGGTTGACAAACAAGCAAGCACAAATTATAATCTCTATATTATAATTCAGATTATAAAAATATTGAGATTATAATTTAGATTATGCTCTCTCTGTTTTTAAATTGATGTCGTCTTTGATTTTTACGATCAATTTTGACCATATATTTTATTCAAAAAATTTGCTTGAATGTGTAAAATTTTAAGTTATGATTCAAATAATTCTAATGATAAATCAAATTATATCAAAATATATAAAATTTATTAATTTTTTTAATAAAACAAATAGTTAAAATTAAATTTAAAAGTAAACGACGATATCAATTAAAAAGCAGAGAGAGTATAATTTAATGGGAAAACAATAAGCAAGCTGATCACCCACACAAGATTAAAAATGTGACCGCGGTGGACCAGAATTTCGGGTGCAGTATTCATGACTCATGATTCGTGGCACAATTTTTTTTTTTTTTTTTGTTTAGGACGGGCTCGCGAACAGTACTTGAATTGCGTCTTCAACCTCCGTCTGGTACTATTCCCGCCCTACAAAATGAAACATTGAAGCCATACCATATCTTCGTCCGTAAAAAATAAAACGTTCGTCAAATATAAACACGCCTTCAGGATAAGCTAACGAGCAATTATTGAGGACCGGATAAAAAGCCTACAGCAAGCTCGGCCACAAAGATCTCCACTAGTACCCAAAACCAGCGGCCCAGATTATCGCTGTCCCCGAACGGACGGCTCTCCCGCGCGGAAACGACCAAAGCGGATCGAGGAGCCGAGGACACGTGAGGCGGACGGGAAAGGATCGGGTCCGGTGAATTGAAGAAGGAAATTCACGGATGAACGGTACCATGAATTATGATTGATTTTCAACCGTTTGATCGGAGATCAACCGTCTAAATTGATTGTCACAGTACCCAAGAACGGTATACATGATACAGTGTTTTTGCTAAGTAATGGATAAAAAATAAATTTTCTACAGTAGCAATTCAGGGCACTGTCGCGTACCTCTATCTGTCGCAACAGTACCTGAATTTTCTTCTTCACTGCAGTGGTTCCGGATACGACGGGAAAGGGAGCTACTAGCGCACGCCGGCCGGGCGTGGGAAAAGCGGCCACGGAACGGAGGCCGCCCGAAAAGTGCGCGCGCGGTCTGGTTCCTTCACTAACAAGTGCCACTGGGCTGGGACCGCGGCGGGCAGCGACGGCGAGTACTGGAGCTGGACAGGACCTCCGCTTGAATCGATTCGTTCATGGAACACACAACACGGCACCTAGCCGCTGATGCAAACGTCTTTGGACGCGCACAGAACGGTCACGTCTTCGTGGAGGAGTTGCGCCCTGCGGTTGATAGGCGGATTTTCTACTTAGCCTCCGTGCATGCTCGTTATATCGATGAATTCGAATAAATAAATAAAATATTTTTTTATTTTTTTAAAAAAATAAGTTTCATATATAAACTCACGTATCATTCACTCTATTTTTCATTTTACTTGCTCTATCCTCCACGCTAAATAATTCACCCCTGCGGTTGCCGGTTGGGACCTCGAATATTTCTTCTGCGAAGGTGTGCAGCACTCCACGTCTCGGGCGAGTGTCGCCGCGCGGCGTCTCGCGGGCTGGAACGAGGCCGCGCGCTCGATCCCCTGCCCGCCAACGTCTCGAGCCCTCGTCATCATTCATCAACAGTCCTGCGCCCGTGAGATGGGCGGAAGAATCAGCACTCACGAGCGCCCGCGGCGCACCCCCCCCCCCCCCCCCCCCCCCCCCCCCCCCCCCCCCCCCCCAATCCCGTCGCGTCGCACGCGTCTCATGATCATGAACGCAGCACGCACAGGTCACCGCGCTGCGGATCCCGTGCCCATCTATCTAATCAACCGCCATTTTCACTCACCCGAGGATAAACCCATCGCTCAGATCCACGCTCTCGAGATCTTCTTCCTCCATGCCGGCCCGCCGACCGAGCTTGGCGTCACAATTAAAGGGCGTGTACTCGTCCACACTGTCTCCAGCAGTCCAGTTACGGATGAACCGATGAAAGAAGGGATGATTACCATTTACCACGACACAGATGTGGATCACTGCACGTCCTTTTCGACTTTCGAGTGCACCAATCAGGCAGGCTAATGGAGCTGCAGCGTTGTTTAACCACTGCTTACGGTGGCGGAAAGCTGAACTCACAGTGGTGAGTAGAGACGGAGGTGTCCCTCTAGCGTGGGGTAGAATCAACGGCGACAGCCTGCCTGCCTGCTGCCTACACGAGGCGACGCACTGATGCATGGTAACCGGTAGCGAGTGACAGGGGAGCCCCACGACCACGTAAGGGTCTTTTTCTAGAGTGTCGGAGACAGCGACCGTTGCGGGGCTTCCTGGCCCGCGTGATGGTCACTCTGCCGATAATGCGGCCGCTATCGATCAACTCACCTCCGTCGGGGGAGCAGCTGCGGGATCGGACGCTCCGGATTTTCTGTTGGCACGCGCAGCTGAGGAGGATGCCGCCACCGTCCGACTGCGCTTCAAGATTCGGACCGGGATGTGAACAGTGCGGATCTTGTACAATGGCACAGGAAAGGAACAAATTAGTCCATGGAACAAAAAGATTTCGAAATATTGATCCATAGTACATGTTTCCAAATTTAAAATTTAAAATAATTCAAAAAATATATGTAAAATATTTTTTGGTTTAGAAATACTTGAAAAGACATGAATTAACACATAGTTAAAATTTGATAGCAAAAGAATAAAAAAATAATTTATCTTAACTTTTAAATTTGAATTCAAACTCAAAAAAAGAAATTTAAAAATGTTCCAAAAATGCATATGAAACAATATTTTTTTAATTATATATATATAATATATATATATATTATAATATATTTGAAAATTTGGTATAAAAGAAATAAAAAAATATTTTCCTCAAATATAAAAATGAAATTTGAAATTTAATACCAAATTTCAAATATGTTTAGTTCATTTATTACAATAATTATTTTTATATTAATTTTCGAATCATTTCAATTTTTAAATTTAAAACATGTTCTCTGGAACAGGAAAGTGCTTGAGAATTGGGTGGCGGGAACAAAACGCTTACTGTTAACGCGAGCTCCCAGAAAGTAATTTCCGCGGGATCGGAGAACTTGTCGCGCGAGGCGAGATGGTCACGCAAACCAACAGGAACTAATTCGTCGTTAGCTCGCGCGGGCGAGATGGCCGGCCGGACCGGAGCGGCGAAAAGCTGCGGCGCGGCGAGCCATCGTCTGTGGAAAGCAGGTGGCTGCGTGGATCCCGATGCCCTCACCTCAGAGTCCGGAGCGCAGCCTGGTCCCCCGGCCTGATCGGCGCGGTGGTGGCTAACTAGCTATACGACGCTGCGTGGGTGCAATCATGGAAGGCGCGCGCCCGGCGGCGTCAGCTTCCCCCGCAGTCTTTTCCCGAGACCGTTCTGTGGTTCGGCCACGGGGCCCGAGACGATGGAGCAAGCGCCGCGATCACGCCGAGGCGGGCGGGGACCACAGGCAGTCAGGCATGCAGCTACTGCTACGCACATGCCGGTGTCGCCCGCTTTTGGGCGACACGGGGAATATTGGCCAAACACGGCTCGTGCCAGGGATCATGCAAAGGCGTTGACACCTGATCTACTGTGCAGTGCTATCCCCGGTTGCTCTTCTTTCGGCTTTCGGCAGCAGTGCATGGCGGAGTTGGGTGGAGTTTTTGCGATGTTTGAGCCGATCGAGTCTAGGTGCCGGGACGAGGAAGTAGAGTACGCGGGGAACGAGACGAGAGGGACGTCGCTCTCCTCGGGTTATTCTAACCTACCGCTGCAGGGTCTCTCTCGTGGCGTGCTCTTCCTGTCCGGCGAACCTAAAGGAAAGCGCCGGCGACCCGTCGCTTTCTGTTCCTCTAGCACGTCCAGCAAGTACCGTCCCGCGTGCCGGTGTGGTCGCCGTCGCAAATCACAACTGCCGCGGCCGGCCGGCAAGCCTAGACCTGGGACTCGGGCCGTGCCGGGTGTTGGGCCGTGCCATTTTTACGTGCTATGGGCCGCACGATTTTGGCCCGGCCCAACTCCCAGGTCTAGGCAAGCCCAGCGCAGGCGACGCTCGCCCACTACCCAGTCGAACCGGTTCGAGCGTGATCGATGCCCGCGTAGCCCGTTCGTGCGGCGCGAGCCGATCACCCACTCCGTGCGCTTGATCGCAGTTGACTTGGGCCAGTCTCTCAACCCTTGCCGTCCAGCGGGCCGCACGCACAGCAGGGGCCTCCCTCACCGCCTCATGGTCACACGCCGTTGGAGTTAGTACATGTCAGGCTTGCCGCTTGCCATACTAGAGGAGCAACATGGCAGGCTGCACATCGTTCTTCGCTTTCTCAGTCACACCAGCCAGAGCGATTCAAACGTTGACAGCACGGCACTGGCAAGGCATATATAGCAGGACCATTCGATTTCACTTTTTTCATGTAGGCCACCTTTACAGCAATCTCACCATCGAGTGGTGCTTCTTCTTTATTTCTACTGCACAATGGTTCAATCGATCACACTAGCTTGTCAGCTGTTTGTTAATCATGCCTAGCCACAAGGATCCATAACCAAAAAAGGATGCACTATATTCTACTAACACAGGCCTCCTAGGTTCAAAAAAAAAAAAAAAAACACAGGCCCCCTCGGGGAATCTTACAACGCATGCCGAGTCATAACATATCCATGATGTTTCCAAGAAACAACGGAATCGTCAGCAGAAGTTGCTACTCCTGAGTTCAGTAGAGGCGAGTTACAAAATGGCATGCTCCCCTTCACTTTAGGTTGAAGCTTGCGTGCATCTTGTCCAAAGATGGAAAGACACGGCCGAGCTTCTTATCTCACTTGCCCTGCTTCCTTCCTGTTACCACAAAAGGGCACCGTGAGAATGGAATGCGATGTAACAGATTTGCTGAAACCATGCATCAAAGGTATTTACGAAATCTGAAACGTAACTACCTCTCCGGAACCATGATTTTCTAACAACTTGTCGGATGTGGCGCTCATGCTTCTGTAACAGTTCATCAACCTTGTGTGACTGCGACAGCAAAGGGCCTGAGTATTCAACCTTCTCGCCTTGATCGTTGTCGCCCTGAAGTTTCAAATGGCACGTTACAAGTTTATTCAAATGAAAGCAGCATAGATCAGACACTTACTGATGGCAGCATATCAAACCAACATAAAGCCAGGCTCAGATAAATGAATTACTCACCTTGAAGCTATTTTTTGATGAGAGCGCATCCCCAAGATATAGTGCTTTTGAGAAGTTCTGAGAGTGGTAAGTGTCAGATGAGTCGAAAGAATCTGGACGCTCTAACTGTGACCACTTCTTCAGAACCGCACGCTTTGCTACATCATGCGACTCCTGGACTTTGGAATTGGTGTGTGCAATCTGTACATCCCGGTTAGGTTGCTCCCTCAATCCAAACTTCTGGTTCACTTGCGAATTATGATCCTGGTCAATCTCAGCACTAAATTGGCTCCTCGAACAAGATCTATTCCGTAATCGAGCAAGAGAATGATCCTCTTGTGGCTTTTTCGCCCAGGCAAAACCACTAGATGATGAAACAATCAATGGTCCAGAGAAAGGGATTTCCTCTTGTGACTCATTCTTAGCATGCCGAGCCCTTTCTTTAACTTGGGCTGGTGACTTTGGTTGTATGTCTGCAAATAACCTAATATCACCATTCACCTTTTTACGTTCCTGAATTGCACCACGTTTGGTTCTATCAACATTAGTTTTGGAGTCCTGAAGAGAAAAATGAAAGGAGACATTTGATGAGTAATAGTCATCAGCTTACATATTCCTTTCCCACAGCCAAATTGCTCTGCTAATAACATTTAGTGAAGGAATCCAGCCATATGAAGAAAAGGAGATACCTCTGTGTTGTTCATTCGCTTAGTAATTGCTGTAGGTTCTCTTGCTGCTCTGCTCAGCCTTGAAGATTTCTTTGATGCATCTGGCCCATGTGCTCTTGCTTTTCTCCTGAAAGAAAACAAATTTCAGGTTATCATTGACAATTCTAGGGCTCGAAATAAAAGTTTTTTTGTTTAGTTTGCAGCCGTAAAATTTCTACAACAGCTTGTTTTTCAGTGTGACACTGTTGGAAATTACTTAGCAAATGGTGGTTTTCAATTGTCATGCATGTCATTCAGAAGAATAAAGAACGAACGACAGATCTTAAGTTGATAACTTCCTGTCCTCAATTAAATGATTCTACATTTAAAAGAACCCACCTGAGCAAATCTTCTCGTAACTTTGCATCCATCTCCTTGTTAGGTGCATACTTAGGCAAGCTTGATGGTTCACACGCATAAGGTTTTGTCTTGAAAAACTGAACAGAGGAAAGGGAATAAGTCACCTACTATTATTGTACAATAGGAATAAGACAACTTGAAATTTTATTATAAGCTTGCAATGCTAGTATTATTATATTACTAAAATGAATCAGAGAAAAGTACTCTAAGATACTACATAGCAAAAGAAGGGGCATCAAAACAAGGGGGAAAAAGCTTCAACAAACCAACAACTTAAATTCCAAACATATATTGTTTTTCCATCCTTCACCATATAATGTACAGCAGCAAGATAAATACCATGAAATCACACGATGCAGTCTTACCTCAGATGTAAGAGCACCTGATGCAGTACCACGTCTGTAGGGCTCCACCGACAGAAGAGTTTCCAGCAACTTCAAGGCATTTTCTGGTACTTCTTTAAAAACATCTCTAAGGGTACTTGGATATGGATGATGTGGTTTAAATATTGTGGCATGAGGCAACTTTGACTTCTTCCAATACTCATCAGTGGGGGAACCACATAACTTGAAAATTTTGTGCAGTTGTTCCACCTGAAAAAATGGAGACATTACTTCATATCTACTGACAAGAAGCATCCTGGAAAATTTAGAACTCTTGGCAAGCTAAAGCAGGAAACATTTTTCTCTTCTCCCTATAGAACAGAGCATGTTTTGAACACTTTTCATTTTACTACTAAATTCAAATTGGATAAAACAACATGCTCAAACAGTATTAGAGGGCCAGAACCCAAAAATACTACAAAGAACCAGACAGTGCAATGCAATGGCCTCTAATAGTTGGCGTAACCGAATTAGTTACCTCAGTTCTTCCCTGTAATATAGGCTTCCGACAAAACATCTCAGCAAATACACACCCAACACTCCACAAATCAACAGCTGCATCATAGTGTGTTGAACCTAGTAGCAGTTCAGGTGGTCGGTACCAGAGTGTAACAACACGGCTGGTCAGAGGGTGGTTTTTGCTGGGATCAAAGAAATTAGCAAGTCCAAAATCAGCTATCTTTAGAACCCCTTCATTATTCACAAGGAGATTAGCACCCTTGATATCACGATGAACCACTCGGCGTGAATGACAGTGCTCCAGCCCTGACAGTAACTGGTTCATGTAACACTTCAGCTGCAATAGGTAACATTCAGTGAAAGCGTCAGGCATGCACAATTATAATGTCAAATTAGTACTGAAGGAAATAAAGCTTCAACATACCTGTGCTTCACTAAATTTAATATCTGGGGAGGAGCAAAGTCCAGCAAGATCATGTTCCATGTATTCAAATACTAGGTAAAGGCTGCATGATAACCGAGAAGTAATCAAGCCTTCCAGCTTTATGACATTTGGATGATCAAGCCTTCTTAATATTTGTATCTCCCTTGCCATGAATCTAACACTCTCTGGCTCAAAATTGTCAAATCGCACCTTCTTCAGGGCAACAATCTTTCCAGTTTCTAGATCCCGTGCCCTGAAAACACTGCTATACGTGCCTTGCCCAACCTATAAAGTTCAACAAACACAGTCGTTAGCAGAACTCAATGCCAGAGGTAGACTAGAAATTACCAGAACTGATACGTGATGAGAGATGTAAGTCAGAAAATGAGCACGGTTTCCCCATTAGTTCACTGTCCATTTAGCAGCGACAAAATCTAGTGCAATGGTCGTAATGATTTTTTTATCACGGTAACCATATCTCCATGACGATGATCACGCAGAAGAAAGCCCTACCAACAAAGTATATCAATCAAGTTACCAGACTGACCCGTTGCTGCCTCATCGAAAGAGACACCATATAGTCCAAGCAATCCCCCTATTTATAAAAATCCCAACAACTATCCCCATTCTAAATTTTCACATGCATGCAAAAATAAAAATCGCAATCGAAAATGACCCACGAGCTATCGAACTGGAATCAGCCAGGAAAGCTTCACAGTACCTTCTCCAACTTCTCGAAGGAGTCGGCCTTGAGCGGGATCCACCCCTGAATGGCCTCCCCGGCGACGGCGCTGAGCCACGGCGGCCACCCGGCCGCCACCTGCTCGCCCTCCAGGCTCTTCCGCAGGCTCCGCAGCCGAAGGCTCTGCGACGACGCCGACACGGCGACCGCAGCCTTCCCCGGCTCCTCCGCCTCGTCCATGACCTTCTCCACCCGCCTCGCCGCGGAAGACGAGCTCCGCAGGGAAGTCACCGACGGCACCGGCAGCGCCACGGGCAGTGACTCCCGCGGCGGCTGGACCCTCTCCCGGAGCGCGCCGGACGAGTCGGCCGCCGGCGTCACCGAGACGGCGTTCTTGGACGCGACACAGCCCATCGCGGCGCCGCGCTACGACTATGACCACCGGCAGCAGGCGCCACCAACCATGCGCCGAGCTCGCGCGTGATTTCAAACCAAGACCGGTGCGGCGCTGGTCTCGAGCCCGTCGCTCACTCCCGCATTGGCCTTAAGCCGGCGGCCGCGGGGGGACACACGAAGAGAGACAGAGAGAGGATCAAGAAAAAGTTGACCCCGTCCCCCGCCAACCACAACAAAGGCGTCACGGGGCGGACACGGCAGGAGTCAAGAGCACGGCAGCGATTGACCTGGGGCGGAGACTAATTAATGGCGCGACCGGGACGCGACGTGAGCGTCACCAAAAAAGAGGAGACGAGACCTCGACGCCGCCACCATCTCCTCCCCCGTCCTCGACGGTGACACTTCGAGACGCGCGGCCGTGATCGCGAGCCGAGGAGCACAGCACGGGAGAACCGTTGCGGCGAGAGGAAAAAGGCCTTTCCTTTTCCCCTGCAACCGGATCACGAAGCCGCCGCCAGAATAGGCCGCTGCCGCGCCAAGAACCGGAACATGAAAACGGCGCGGCGGCGAGGACCGCTCCGCCGAGGCGAACCAGGAAGGGCCCTCGAAATTCGGCCGGAGAAACGGCGGTGGGAGGAGTTTGGCGGACCACTCGCTACTATCGGTGGGAGTGGGAATCGGGCGGAGTCTTGCTTAAAAGGTCCACGCCATGGGGCGCGGGAGTGATGAGGTGTTCCGCGCACGCTTTTCTCCTTTGGCAGCGGGGGTTGCTCGCTTTACCCCGGTCACCTCTTCCCTCCTCTCGCCTTTGAGGGGCGGCAGCGGAGCAGCGGCTCGGCGCCCTGTTCTTGTAGCGAGATTAGCGGGCGCGTCGGGGCCCTCTCCGTGGGACACCACGCCACGGAACACGCCACTCTACTAGTCACACTGGTACCGGCTTCTAGTTGTGGGAAGATTATGCGATTCGCACCTGGTAGTGTTTGTATTTGCAATGCCCTGCTCTGTCTTTTTTTTTCGACGCTGCTCTCCTTTAGGACTGCAATACTAGCAAGCGTAAAAAATAAAAAAAAGGGTCCGTTGTGATCGACTAAAGGCCCGTTTGACGCAGTTTTTCTTCATCGGCTTATACTGTTGATTATACACTACAAATATGATAAAAATACTGTTTATAAAATTTATTTTTACACGAGTCGAACAAACTATAATTTAAAGAGTTTTTTCTTTTTACATTGTAGTAATATTATAGCTACAATACGCTACATTATAAAAGCCCGAGCCGTGTGATCTCAGCCAAACGGTCCTAATTCCACCCCGCAGCCGCCCGCTGGTCCGTGGTCCAAATGCAGATCCTCGATGCAGCCATGGACCATAGATCCATAGGCGGTCACGGCCAGGTCCATGTTCCCCCTCCGCTTTCTCCCCGCAAAACCTTTGCGTTTTCCCTTTTCAGAGCCCGCCCCCCGCTTCCTCCCCGACGCGGGACCGGGAGAGCGCGCTGTCCGCCGGGCCCGTGACGAGGCGACGCGTCACTGATTGCCCGGCACCCTGGCGCCGCGCCGCAGGGTGAAGGCGACGACGCGGGCGCGCAGCGGCGCACGCGAGAGAATCCAAGCAGCGGTGTCTGGCCGGACCCGTGTAAACGGCTGCCGGTTCGGTCAAACCCATCCGGCGCCGGCGTGTCCGCGCTCTCGGCCGCGGCGGCAGGCAGGCAGGCCTGCACGCGCGCGGACGATTTCCTGTCCGTCGGAGTCGGACGCTAGCGATTTCGTGGAAATGTCGCTACCGCGTCATGTGGCGTTGTCGCCGTGCGCCCGCGCTCCGCAGCGGGGTGGGTTTGCCGGGCTCCGTGCTGTGTTGCCGCCGGTTTCCGGGCTTCAAGTCGTGCACGTGGGAATCCGTTCAGCGGCTGCCTGGCACGCTGAAAAAAAGTGCCAACGTCATTTAGCAGCAGATCAGAAACTGAGAAAGATCACGCCAGTCATTTCACCCGGTCCATTCCATCCGCTTCCCTCGGGCGACTATCCCTCCCTTTCTCAAAGTAGAACGAGGGAAACAGGGCACCCACGACGACACCGGTTTCGTCTTTGGCCCACACTGTTCTGCACGACTCGACTCACGTAGCTGTACGCGCCTGTAAACATCTTGGCAGGTCATGGGGCTCACTTATCTCGTGGCATTCAAGCTGTACTCAAACAGAGTACTCCTACTATATGACATAATTCTCAACTGCCGCCCCCCCCCCCCCCCTCCCCCCAATATTGTACTCCCACCTCCTTAATGTATACTTCTCTGTTCAATAATATAAATATTTTAAGAGATATATATTTGTCAAAAATGTAAGAATTTAAGTTGTGTAAACGTAATAAATAAGGAGGTGGTTGTATGAGTTGAAAAGTTTTTTTTATAAAAAAAGTAGGAGGATGATAGTATTTTTCTTTGATCCTATTTTATATGGAGAAGCATAAAAGTACTTGCATTATTAGACGGGGGAATTAAGTTATTCTGGACTTCTGCGGATATATTAAATTATAGGAGTAAGCCATTCTCACTTTATAATATAACTTTCTCTCTTATTAATATTCTTCGTGTGTATCTTATCCTCCTCATTTTCAGCACATTTCAATTTTTTTATGGATCTTAATTCCTGTATCAAAACACAAAATAACTTATAAATTAGAACCAAAGTAGCAGATAGGGCATACTATACTACCGCATGTGAGAAAAATTTAGTACTGCTGTAGATGACATGATATGGTACAGTACTTATTTGATTTGGAACTGTCCCACGATCTCCGTTCGGTCAGACAAGAAAAGGAGATGAAGTCGGAAACGAACAAATTTGATGAGGACTCATCGGTCAACCTGGCTATAGTGATGTTTAATGGGGGTTAGGTTGAGGGCAAGTAACTCCTGCACGCCCTCTGAAGGCCAAGAAGCACTAACCGATGGACTCATCGGATATTCATCAAAAGAGAAAGGAATACCTAGGTAATGTTCTTAATCCATGTACTACTCCACTAGTACTCCTAGATGTTAGTGCTGTACTAGTATTAGTAGGTTCTGAGACTCCAGTATTTTCCGTGCCGGTCAAAAAAACAATTTGAGAAGTCAAATTAGGTCTAACACAAAAAAGAAAAAAAGAATTGTGGGAGCTGCCCTTGTAAGGTGGGTTTTGGCCGGCCTCTCCATGGATTAGTAGGCTACGGCCGTAACCGAGAAATGTTTAGTCGTAGCTGGTGTTCCTGGGCATGTGACGGACGGACGAACGAACCCGACACAAGGTGGATTCGGTGTTGACGCAGGAGGAACAGTCGGCCGCACATTTGTCCTCCGCGCGTTGCCAAAACTTTACTGTGAAGCCGCCGATCGATGCAGCGTCAGTCATGCATTGGATTACGCGTTAACTTTAAAGGACAACAGGAATGTTGCACAGTGCAGAAAAGGGAGGCGATAGAAGTGCGCCAGCGAGGCGATAGAAGGCGAAGGCCATGGATGATGGATGTCTATTCGCCGGCGTCGCCGCTGCCCCCACCGTGTCTCGTTCGAGTTTTCTAAGAGCAAACTTATCAGACGGATGCTGCCCCTTCCATCCGATTCCTCCGGTCTCATGTTACACACCGCCGTTCCGAGGCGGTTCTTGGTCTCGCGCGGATCTGGCTGCTGCAAGCAAAGCAACGTTTTCCAAGGCCCTTTGTTCCTCTCCGGGTCTTCAAGAACACTTCTTGGAGAGGGATCTGCGTTGGTCACAGACTAAACACGAGCGACTTCGGTCCGGTGCGCCTGATTCAGAGCCGGGTACCACGGTACGAGCTGCCGGCAGGCACCCTGCCGGTCTCGTACGCAGCCACGGCGGATCAACAAATGGACGTCGGGACTGTTGACGTACCACTACCACGCCCCGATCGGCCTGCTTGTTCCGTGCGTGGTGCGTGCCCAACGCGGAGCAGCTCCGCTGGGAGTCCACTGGCGATGCTGTGATGCGACGAGACCACCCGTCTCATTCTCCGTCCTCCTCGTCATCGGTGGTGCTGCAGCCTTTTTCGCTTGCACAACACTCATGCGATGTCCTTCCGATCGGAATCTCGCAGCGCAATTATCAGGAGTTCGATAGAACTCCACCAAGGAATGTTTTACCGCGGATCCACGTCGTGGTAGTGATCAGCGATTCGGGTGACGCCATAAACTCTTTTGACTACTTACAGTACGTGCCTCTGCTTTTCGTGGAAAAAAATGTGGTGGGGTTGGGAGGTTGGTGACGACAGTGCCAGCAGGAGACTTTGGAGCAGGCAGGTAGGCGGCTTCGAGTCGGTGGACAGTGGCCGTGCCTGCTCGCCGTGCTGCTCTGACTTGAGACGTCCATGTCGCTTCGTTTGGCGCCAACGGGCCGGACGAACCAGCGTTCCATTGACTACTGGTGGTCTGGCGTCGTCTTAGACCTGGAACCAGCGTAGAGTCCCGTCTTTTTAGCGAGCAAGTGGAGCTCGAACCATGGACGTTAGGACCAAAAACATCCTTGCAATTGCAGTTTCCGTCGTTCCACGTTCACCTTCATCTGTTTATTACTCGTAAGCTGTTGTATTTACACGGAGTCCATTGTTTACTTGACAAGTGACGTATCATCGGCCTTTTCAACCAAGATCGTGCGCACTAGCGAGTGCGAATGTTCAGAATGATGCGCACGACCCAGCGTCTCAGCTCGCTGCACTCATCGCTCATCATTCTGTGCCTTTACAACAGCAGCTGCAGAAATGCAGAATAATCATCCAACAGGGGTGGGTTTGGGACCGAGCTTTGCGCGATTGTAGCTGGAAACAATGGCCTACGCGGCGCGGCGCCTCGACGCGTACACGGCCAATTGCACGCATGGTGTCGCGAAGAATCGTGTTCTCGCCAACGTGCATGAGCCTGAGGCTGCCTCGGGAGAGCTGCATCTCGTGCAGTCACGAGAAGGCTGCAGTTGCCGCCTTCGTCCGAAGCAAGACGACGGCACAAGCGACACAGGACGTGCAACTATGCAAGTGCGTTCTGTTCATGCTGGGCACACGTCTCAATTTGCGGAGTTGCCATCGCTTTCTAGTATCATTCCTCCTCTTCTGGCGCCTGCGTTGCCTTTCCTCTGCTTACAGCATGCCTATGACCAGAGGAAGGTTGGAGCAGTGACTAGTGAGGCAACTGCTGCATAGAGATGGTCCGTCCAAAGCATTCGGGCAGGTTTGAAATGATGATCACAGTAGCTCACTAACCGAAAGCAGTACAAGTCTGTTCGTGTATATACTTGGCTTTCAAGGTCAGGAAATGTACACTCATATTGCTGTTAACGAACGGTCGTTTGGTTCCTGCAATCATCAGAATACGGTCGTTGAACTCCGGATCTGAGAGGCGCCCAGGTCGCCACTCGCCACGGTTCAGATTCTCAGATGATGACCAATAGGACTGGATAGTTGGCCATGGCTTCGCAAGCAGAGTAAGTACAAGTACTCCCTACATTCTGCTCCCTTGGGTTTTAAAGGTGGATATGAGAACTAAGAGCAGTGAAAAAGTGGGATATGTTGAAAATAAAGAGAAAAGAGATAGAGATAAAAGATGTATTAGAAATAGAGAAATGTGATTGGGATGCAAGGATGATAAGCAAATTAGAAAAATTTGAGGAGGCTAGTATGATAAGTAATATGAGACGGAGGTAGTATTTTATAAGTCATTTTAGCTCTAAATATAGTAATTAATAAAAGTGGAAAAATTATGACGTTTTAAAATGAGAAGGAGAGACACGGAGTAAAAGATGTATGCGGAAGAAAAAAAAAGTGTATCAAAAAAGTGAGAATGATTTATAATTTGAAAAAAATTGAGAGCAAAATGATTTATAATTTAGGGTGGAGGGAGCATTACTACTATAAATTATTGTTATTAGTACAACAATTTTAATTTTTAAGCTAAAATTATTATCCTGACGCTACTAAGCTTACAGTTGGAATCCTGATTGATGTAGCGCAGACGACATGACAAGATGTCGTTGATTGGGCCCGACGGCGAGATGCTCCGAGGCACATGAAATGTCTCTGGTGTTGACAGAAAAACACCGTGGAAAACCGAAGGATTCTTGTCGGGGTCAGTCAGCTGAGGTGAGAGCTCAGGATCGTCGGCATGTGGTGGTGCCATCAGGTTTTGCATCACTCTTGTGCACGGGCAGAGAGAATAAGACTGACTGCACTTCCAGCAAATTGATTACAGTAGTGGCAAACTCGTGCGTTGATGACACATTAGGCGAAAGGCGTTTTTTAAGCCCTTTCAGTCGTGGCGTTGGAAACGAAAGATATTGTCCTCGTTTTCTGATGGGTTGCGTAGCACAAGGCCGAAACAGGTAGCAGCGCCAGACAGCCGAGGATGCCCACGAACAAAAGGGACACGGCCCATAGGAATTTACGACTACATTACTGTCTTTCCAATTATTTCATTTTTTTTTGTGAAGAATTTGACTGGAGATAAACGAAATGAGAGAACCAGTGGCCGAGCCAGAAAGAAACTGTAAAGAGGACCAAGCATGTCACACTCAGATTTTGTAAATAAAAAAGAACAGACACAATACGAGGACATCACCAGGGAATCTAATTACATATAATCCTTGTTCCCTAAAAGCTCAATTACTAATGTGCTGAAATTTCTACACATTTAGACGTCTGGATCACAACAATATGAATCTATATGCAGGAGACTGCGGAGTTTTTGTCAAACAAACACCTTGTGCACCAAGACCACTGCCCAAACATCACCGCCCATTGCTTATCCGTTACACACTTGCAAGCTCCCCAGGCGCCATTGCAAATGGGTGCCCAGGGCCCAAGCTCTCCAAGTCGCTCATGGTTTACTAAAGGGATCAAAGATGAGCAAATAACACGGAAGTTTGAAAAAAAAAGGGTGAGAAAAAAAATCGAACCAAAATCAGCAGGTAACCATCTCCCAGAAATTGCTCAAAACAGTTGTACAGCAACACAGCTGGTTCAAAATTCAGAAACAAAACAAAAGCACGCACCATTAATCAAAGGAGCAACAACATTACCCAGAGTAAACAGCAAGCAAGGATGTGCACGTCTTCACCATTTAAATTCAATTTATTTTAGAAGAGGTCATAAAACCATAGAAGATACATGATCCCAAACGTCACCACAAGTAATAATAATGGGTTTCAAGTTTAGTCTTGAGATACAATGGCTCCCCCTTCTTCCTGGGCTCCCTTTCAGGGGAAATTTTACTTCGGGCCAATGTCCTTCAGGGCACAGATCTGCTCCTCCCCCATAGCAGTCTGAACAGTCACCACAAGGTCTTTCCCTTCCGCAAATCCAGACTTAATCTGAATTACCAAGCAGATTTTGGGTAAATATTTTTGGATAACCTTTTCACAAAGAAGTAAAGATGCTAAAGGCACATGAAACAAAACCTGGTTCAGGAGAGTCTCATCAGTTGGGAGTCTAAGATCATCCTTAGTGTTGCCATTTTCAGTAAGAAGGCTCACCTGAAACAAAAATTAAATAATAGGTATTTAGGTGTAAGATTCATATAAAATGAGCCAAATTTATCATTATGAACGTACAAATCCATCCTCTGAAATATCAATCAGCTGATACTCAGTGCGGTTCACATGTGGAACCTACAAAAAATTGAGAGGTGCATCAGCTGCAAATCCGATCAACAAGGTCTTAACTAAACAGATCGAAACCAAACTTACATCACAGTTGTGGGAGGAAGGAACAATATCTTCAAGCTTCTTACCATTGAATATGTCAATGGCAACAAAGTGGCACTTAGCATGACCGTGCTTACCAGTCTTTGAGGTAGACACCTCCACCACCTGTAGCGCAAGTTTTACTCAGTTCAATAAGTATCAAATAAATAAAAAAACATAAACCGTAAAGCTTCAATGTTACTATGATGGAATTCTAATCCATTATTCACCAAAGACATGGCAGCTTAAGCATTCTAAGGAAGGAACGAGAAGAGACAAAGTTTAACTTGAATACTGCACAGTAAACTATTGCCAAGAAACAGTCTGCTAGCGTTGACTTCTATGTCCCTTATTGTGTACCAAAATGGAGAATAACTAGATAGAACAAGCTTAGCATTATTTGTTTAGATCTAAAGTAAAGGTGACCAAAATCCACAAGGAAAAGGCGATATCTTGTCTTAATAGGTGCAAACATCTTATTAACGATCAGAAAAAAAGGTGAATTGTGAGTTCCCCTGTTTGCTGAGTAAATTTAAAAGACATGGAAGTATTTCTCCATTGGTTGCAAAAACATCCATACATTTGGAGTTGGTTGAAGGAAACTAAGTATTTTGACATGGTGTTGCCAAGAAAAACTATAACTGCCTCACACATTAGCCACCATCCAGAATTACATGCCACCATCAAGAATAACACACCAGGGAGAATGATGGATCGAGGGTGTCATCTAAGGAGATGTCAAAATGGTTGCCTAAAGAAATTATAGCTTCGTGCAACCTATGTAAACTTTGAAGGTTTTAAAATTTTACTCTCTTGTTTAATTGATTGGAAACTGTTCATTGACTAGTTTGAGTAACTGGTGGCAGTCAAACTAGAAACCCTGTGCCCAAATGCCAATATTTCAGGAATCATTTTCCCAGAAAAGACTCAGCAATCTATTAACTGCAATCCAGCCAAATTCCAATGCTTTTTCTTAGAATTAAAAAAACGAAATTAAACACCTTGACTGAGCGAATGTTGCGTTAAACATATGCATAGGTCGATAAAGCAACTCTTTACAACTGTAGCGCACCTCTTATCTACCATCGGTCCATTTTTAACCGCGTCAATTCATTAATCATCATCGATATTAAGTAACTACTTACCATGAATAAACCTGAGATCCATCCCCAGATACAGATGCAACCACTCCACTTGCCCCATCGGCCCATCCCAACATCGAAGTGATCACAAACCGCTCCAACTAACCGGTTGAGCCACAAAACCATGCGCATCGAAACTGCCATCGCGCAATTAAACTAAAACCGAGATAAAAGGCATGTATACCTTGCAGGGGCGGTTCTTGATGACGATGAATCCGTTCTTGCGGATCGTACCGGCCTGCTGAGGGTAGGTCTTGGACGCGCCGGCATCAGCCTTCGACTCGAAGTGGTGCTCCTCGTCCGACATGGCGAGCCTAGCGACACGCAGACGCCCCCAAACCAAAACGCAAGTTAGTCTTCGGCGCCCCGAAAAGATTCAGCAGAACGAAGTTCCAAATCGAGAGCCGGGGTGCTAAATTCGGAAGTAAATCTGAGCCGGGGGCAAGTCAAACTTTACCTGGCTCGGATGGATCACGAGGAAGATGAGGCGGAGGAGCACAGAGATGGGGAGGCGCAGATGATAAGCGATAAGCTCGCAGCGAATCCTAGGGTTTCGGTGGATTTATACGGCGAACAGTAGGTGTGCCCGCCGCTTCCACCTTGGCAGAGCTGGTCTATCTTAGTGACAGTGGGCCACGTAAAAATACGGGCCCGCATGTCTGTGATAAATAGTTTGATCTTAGTCTTCGGATGATATGGGCCGTCGGGTTGGTCGGGAGTGGACACGTGTACGGCTGCGGTGGTAGGGCATCTTCTTGCGTTTGAACCACGCGACGGACGGCTGAAAGCATCTTTCCTCTTGCTTTCCATCGCCTTTTTCATTTGCTTTTAGTTCATTTTCACCGACCTTTTTATTTTTCTGATCAGTGATAAGAAAACCAAGTCAAGCTCTGATTCCGATCGGATTGGGTTCTCAGGGAGACGCACTATTAGATGATCGTCATGTCTGAGTTTCATGTGGCCAGAAAAGTGTAGATATCCCTGCTATTTTCGATATAAAAGTGCAGTACAACGCAAAGTTTGTGGGCAGGGAGCACTGGACCGAGAAGCCGATGATGCGTAGGTTCCACCTCGAGCAATTGCGAGAGAGAATAGGAGAATAGTAGCCTGACAATTGCAAAATTTACGAGTTGTAGAAATAAGAACCATGAAAAATATTATTGAATAAAATATAAAAAAATTGTGAGAGTGAAAACTAAGCAGAGGATAGAGGAATTCTTTTTCAACAGATTATAAAGAAAAGAAGAAGTTGCAACCAAAAGAACATATGATACATGTAGATAAGGGTGAAAATAGACCAAAGAAAATAAACTAAAAATAATAAGAATTGGATCGAATTAGAGTAGAACAAAATTTTTGTTCATTTTGAAATAAAATTTAATAAAATTTAATTTAATTTCTGAAAAGAATCCTTTAGATACACGTAGACGTACGAGTAGAGACGAAAGCGACTCAACCAAAGTTTTGGAAACGGGATAAGACCTGATTTTAGTCGAGCAAAAAATCGATGAGCTAGCCGGCAATATGTTTTTTACTAAAAATCGATCATATACCTAAATCGAAGCCTACCGATTTCAACAAAAACTCTTAACTCTAGACTAACCAATGAGTTCTCGTCTAACATAAAACTAGAAAATCTGCGCTTTTCGTGTATATGTTTTCGCACCTGAAGCAGTATATTTTAAATTTATTATTTAACAAATAGAATTATAGTTGTCTTGATATGGATGACAAAGTTCTATAAACATATACTCTGATCTTAAAAATAAGTTGTCGATATGCTCTTCAAAGCATTAGTGCGACCCTTGTGATCTATAAAATATTTAATAAAAAATAAGATCAGTACATTTTTAAGAAAGTATTTTTAAAACAAATTATTTCTAAATTTATAACTTAATAAATTTAAAATTATTTCTAATTTATATTGACAATGTTTGATTAAAACATTGCGTTCAAAGCTACTATATTTTTTAAGCTAAAAAAAAAATTGAATCTTAGTTCTTATAGTATTCAAAGAGCATTTTTAGTAGATAAAACAGTTTAACTTATCTAAATATATATTTTCATAACATATAAATGTCTTTAATTATAGCATATACTTACAAGACATAGAAGTAGAATAAATTTATAAGAACTTGTTTTATATCTTTTAGAATAGTTCTATTAAATCTATATAAAAGTAAATTTGATTTAACAAAACAGTTACAGTTACTTTTTTATATTTATGCCATTGTCCATGTGTACTACCATATACTCCCTCAATTTTTAAATTATTGTTTACTGTTGATTTTTAATATCATCTTCGACTATTCAACTTATCTAAAAAAATTAATTTAAATATGTAAAATTTTAGGTTGTGATTCAAATAACTTTAATGATAAAAGAAATTATAATATATAAAATTTATAAAAAAATTAAATATGACCATAGCCAAAATTTATGTTAAACCTAAAAAAGTTAGGGCGATGATACGGTCGTTCATCTCTGCTCCCGCCGAGAAGTATGCTCTTACATTTACGAGGGAAAGAATTTTTTTTTCTTTCTAATATCCATCGTTAGATTTTAATCCGACGGTTAATATTTTTTAGAGTGACGTGATGCAACAAGAGTTGAGAAAAAGCTTGCGCTTTAATATATAAATCTACATCATTATCCATGCGTACTACCACGTACTCCCTACATTCTTAAATTATTGTTTACCATTGATTTTTAATATCATTTTTGACTATTCAACTTATCTAAAAAATTAATTTAAATATGTAAAATTTTAAGTCGTGATTCAAATAACTTTAGTGATAATGCAAATTATAATATATAAAATTTATAAAAAATTAAATATTATCATAGTCAAAATTTATGTTAAACCTAAAAAAACTAGGGTGATGGCACGACCGTTCATACCTGCTCCCACCAAGTAGCACGCTCTTACGTTTACGTTGACCGGAGAAATGATTTTTTCTCTCTTTTCTAATATACCCCGTTAGATTTTAATCTGACAATTAATATTTTTTAGGGTGATGTGACGCAACAAGGGTTGAAAAAACGCTTACGCTTTAATAAATAAATCTATGCCATTATCTGTGTGTACTAACACATACTCCCTCCATTCTTAAATTATTGTTTACCGTTGATTTTTAATATCATCTTTGACTATTCAACTTATCTAAAAAAATTATTTAAATATATAAAATTTTAAGTTATGATTCAAATAACTTTAATGATAAAGCAAATTATAATATATAAAATTTATAAAAAATTAAATATGACCATAGTCAAAATTTATGTTAAAACTGGAAAAGCTAGGGCAATGGCACGGTCGTTTATTTTTGCTCCCGTCGAGTAGAAGCACGCTTCTACGTTGACCGGGAAAAATATTTTTTTTTTCTTTTTAATATTCACCGTTAGATTTTAATCTGATGATTAATATTTTTTAAGTGATGTGACGCAACGAAAATTAAGAGAACGCTTGTGCTTTAATATAACCTTGGAATCATCCCACTTTCATCCCCATACACGTGGGAACGTTGAGGGTGCGTGGAGATCGTGGGCCGGATTGGCGTGGAGTGGGCTTTGGGGGCGAGCAGAGAGCCCGCGAACCTGGGACGCAGCAACGGCCCACGAAAGCTAGTACCAAGGAGAGCGTGGGGTTGGTGCGCATTTGGCCACTTCAAACAGGCCCAGAGTTCTGTCCGTCCGGGCCGAGCGCCCAAAGGCCGAAGCTCCCTTAGCTTCGTCTTTCCCCTTTGCTCCCTGTTCGCGAACAACCCACTCGCCGCAGCAATGGCCGCGAAGACGCTATCCGTGTCCTCCCTCGCCTTCTTCCCGCGCCCATGCGGGCGCCGGGCCTCTCCTCCACTCCGCCGTCTCCTGGGGCCCCATGTCCCACTTGCGCCCCGTATCCGCGCGTCCCCTCTCTCCACCTCTGCGGCCGCCGCTGCCGGCCTCGATCCCGACGACGGCGTGGACACTGTTGAGCAGCTTCTGCTGCCCGACCCGCGCAAACCCCCTGGTTCCCGCGGCCGGATCGACCGTCTCATGAAGCTCCAGCGCCGCGCTGACGACGCCGACGTCCCCGGGCCAGCGGCGGCCGGGGGAGGACCGAGGCGGTGGTTCCCGTACCTGGACGTGTTTCGGTCCGCAGCGGGGGGCGCGGAGCTGTCCTGCAGTGAGGTGCTAGAGGTGATGGAGCCGCACATCCTTGAGGCGCGGCGGGACCGTATCCGGCGCGCGGTGGACAACCGGAGCTACGCGGTGTGCCTCGTCGTCGAGGGGCTCACTGACTTCGGGAACGTCTCCGCGGTGTTCCGCTCCGCCGACGCGCTCGGCGTGCAGTCCGTGCACGTCATCTCCTGCGACAACAAAAGGTGCAGTGCAGAGGTGAAATGTGAAACCAAAAAAAAAAAAAAATGTTACGCCCTTAGCTCGATTTCAGTGTTGTTAGTGTTGGAGTCACTCCGATTAAGTTATTCTTAATTGAACTTCTGCAGTTAGTTAATTGAGTTTTGGTCACTCGGTGTAGTTACCGACTAGTTCTTGGAGTTAATAGTGTGCCAAACCGTAAATGGCCAAAAGAGTTGCTGCGGATAGGCCTTAAGAGTTTATTTGTATAGAATGACTTTGGTGCTGTCTGCTATGTCCATGGAAGGATTGGAAGGATTTTAAGCTAATAACTTTTGAGAGGGATTGATGCATTGTTTCCCACATAGAGTATGCATCCAATATATTACCCTGCAGTGTGCCCATTACCATTTAAATGAGCAATTTGCATGATGAGATAGTAATACATGATGATTCTTCTAGCCTCCTATAGGGACCAGGGAGTCATGGGTTTTGCAGTTTGGGTCTGCATTTCAGGTCTTTTAGTATTTACTTAGCTCGAAATCGTAAATTGCTGAGGAAAATGATTAGTAGGCAATGGCATTAGTTTGAATAAAACTTAGGGAATGAATCCTACCTGAAGAGAGTGATCTGCTCTACTAAGAGTCATGAAATTGGCTATTGGATTGCCACTTTCACTAATTAGGTAATGATATAGATAAAGCGTGAGTGCATACAAATTTTGTTATGAAAAAAATTGTCTAGCTAAAGAATCTTGCTGGAGAAGATGATTATTTGTAGTCAAGTTTCCATGGATTTTGAAAATGTTGTTCCTCATATAATGAAGATGCCTCTCGACTATTGCAGATATAGAGACAATAGGCATGTGAGTATGGGTGCTGAAAAATGGCTCGACATTGAGCTATGGAACTCTCCTGCAGAATGTTTCCGTGCATTGAAAAAACGTGGATATCGCATTGCAACTACTTGTTTGGCACGTGATTCGGTATGATTTCGGTCTCTGATGTCCAATTTATCAATTTCCTTGCAACTTATCTTAGTTTGGTAGCATATAACTTTTTTCAGCCAATGATGCCTTTATTTTTGACTGATAAACTGATACGGTTAAATGAATATTATGTTCTGAATGCTTGTAGATTTGTGTTTATGACATGGATTGGTCTCAACCAACGGCCATTGTTGTGGGCAACGAACTTAGGTAGGACCTATTCCTTCTGTCTGGATATGTATCTTTTGTTGCAGTTATGCTATAATATTCTCAGAAGGGATAAGTCTAGATAACCCCCTCAAATATGAGTGAGGGTGCACTTCATCCCCCAACCTTTAAAACCGGATACTTAACCCTCTGAAGTATTGAAAACCGTTTAAATAACCCCTTAAGCAGTTTCAACGGTGGTTTTACTGTTTATGGGCCTATACGTCAGTTTGGAATAAGTCTATTTTACCCCTCAACTATCAATAGTGGTCTCTTTCACCCTTCAAATTTTAAAATCAAACTTTTAAACCCATAAAGTATTGCAAATTGTTTAGACAACACAATGGTTATTTCGACAAATTTAATACTTCAGGGGATTAAAAATCCAATTTTTAAAGTTTGAGGTGTGAAGTAGACCACTATTGATGGTTGAGGGGGTGAATTCGACTTATTTCAAACTGACATGTGGGCCCATAAACAGTAAAACCACATCTAAAACAGCCTAGAGAGTTATTTAGATGGTTTTCAATACTTCGGGGGGTTAAATATCCAGTTTTAAAGGTTGGGGGGTGAAGTGCACCCACCCTCATAGTTGAGGGGGTTGTTTAGACTTATCCCTTCTCAGAATATTATGAAGCACCGTAGTAGGTTTTGCTTTCTATTGTATTGTTCAGTTTTAGTTAAGCATTTATACTATTTCCTAGATCTACGTATCAGGCTTGTGATTTGTTCATTTCTTCCTTGGTGAATAGATTAGCTGTAGTGCCATGAATGAGATACTGCATAAATTGATACGCTTTCTGTATTATGGCTTAGAAATTTCATGGTCCCTAACCACTAATTATTTGCTATCATTATATAGTTTAAACACTTCATCGCAGAAAGAATTATGATGACCTTCCGCCTCTAAAGTTCCTCTAAATAAAAAAAAACCTTCAGGCATTCTTTTGCATCATATATATGTCTGGAAGATTAACTGGTACATTAATATTTTACCCCTACAGCTTTGTTTGGATATTGACTAAATTCTTTGGTGGCAGGGGTATTAGCGATGAGGCTCTGAAGTTATCAGACTTGCACTGTAGTATTCCTATGAAAGGCATGGTTGATTCTTTTAATGTATCTGTTGCTGCTGGAATCCTCATGCACCATGCTGTTTGTGATAGAGTTTCCCGCCTTGTAAGTGCACTTTCTTCATCCTTGATGTCATCATATCTCTATAGAAGACTTGAAGTGATGGCCCCAAGTATTAAAATTTTATCAGTCATCATATTGTACTGCTATTTCTGAATTTCAAGCAAGAGAAATTTGACTGAACATACTTCCTTTAAAGTGATCTGACTGAAATTGTTTCTCAAAAAATGTAGAAACTTCTTTTTACCCTTCCAATCATTTATTTTCTTTCCATGTTGCTAAACGTATATCTAGATGATGAAGTTGTAGGTATCTGGTGGTAAGTTTACTATGAACTGCCAGAATCTTATCTCTCTTTTTATCCCCAGGGTCATCATGGCGATCTCTCACCTGAAGAAAGTAGAATATTGCTGTCTGAGTTTTATTTGCGCCATAGGGAGAGCACAACTAGCATCGTTCATGAATATGCCAAAAGAAAGGCGGAAAACTCTATGGCTAGACTTTGAGAACATCTTGGCTTACGCATAGAGTTGGCGCTTGAGCTGAGTGGTTGTTTGGCAGCTATGTGTTGCTTATCCGGTGCATTTTTAACAAAAGACTGGCTGGTAAGATCTTTTTTACCCTTTATGGGACAACTTATTCTGTTCAAAGTATTTTTTTTTGTGTGTTCTAATTATGTTTTCACTTTCTTCTTTAGGATCTTACCTTTGCTAGCCAACATGGTATTCAGAACAGCAATTATCTGAATTTTGCATGAAGGCTATTTGTCGGAATGCATGGGGGCAGTAACCTTTAGGCTACTTGGCCTTCAAGACAAATTAAGTTAATTCCCACTTAATTGCTGGCAAGACTATGACGGCAGAGCTATTAACAGTTACGTTTATAACTTTCAATGAGGTTGCTTACTGCTCCCAAATCTTAAGATATGCTATTTTTAGGATGCAGCATTGTAACGCAAAGCAGTGCAACTTGTTTCCGTAGTGCACATATAACATCCCTGTGTACAACTTGTGTTGATTTTGGTTGATCACGGCTCTAATTTTGCCACCAGCTTTGCAAGAAAGCGATCGACGAGGGCCCTTGGGGATGGAGTGCAAATTGGCAAGCTGCCTGCCCAAGGAGTCAAGTGGATTCTACTTTCCTTGTTTGCTTGCCCCTTGGTATCTTGAAATTGGATGCGGTTCCTCTGCGTGGATTGGCACAGTTTGACAATTATCCACATACTGTATGTCGGGCAACTGTGTGCCTGCCTGTATGATACAGTACATGTTTGGGAAGAAAAAAAACTGAACAAAAAACCTGTGCCAATGTTGCAGCATAAAATTCTGCCGAGGGTAAAAAGGGGTTTTCTTTTCTTTGGGTGTAGGTATAAGGCTAATGCGGGATTTTTTTTAGACGACATCATCCGCAGAATGAGAGGTCGCATATTTGCAGTCATCTCTACTCCTTTAAAAATCTCATCTGGTCAGGTTCCCCTCTCTGCCACGGGTGAATCTGGACCGTTCCTCGCCATCTGACGGCTGAAACTGGATCCCACGCGCCCTCTGCACCATCGACGGTTCGCTCTGGCCGGTTTCCATGCCGTCACGCGGCCCCCAGTCCAGTGTCGCCTCCCTCTCCGCCGGTGGCGCCTCCTTCCCCGCCTCTGCCTGCTGCTGCCATACACGCCGTCGCCGCCCTCCCCACCCCCCTTTGTCAAGCCCCCGGTGCAGTCTCGCCCCTTCTCCGCCGCCGGTGCCTCCCTCGCCGCCCCCGCCTGCTAGCTTCACCTCCGTCGCTGTAGACGTCGCCGCCGGCCTCCCTCACCCCCTCTCGGGCTCAGATGCGGTCTCTCTACCTTCCCCGCTGCCGGCACCTCCCTCACCGCCACCGTCTGATTCCTCCCCCTCCGCCGCCGTTGACCATGCCGTGTGCTCGCGTCGGGCCCTGCCTCATCTCCCTCTCCCTTCCCCGCGGCTGCACCGCAGACAGCGTCCGGTGATGATGGAGTCTCCTTCCGATGGACCAGGTGAGCCATGAGCGTCGTCGGATGCGTTCGAGTGGAGAAGGCCGCCGTGGAGTTTTCGTGAGGTGAGCCATCTGGTTCTGGAAACTTCTGGGATTCAAAATTTTGTATTGCCAAATTGAAATATACTGCACGCACCCGCTGCCTTGTGCTTCTGGAAGCTTGTTTTATAACGAGCTAATGGAACGTGCACTCCCTCCCTCTGCCCTCTGCTCCCTTCACCCATAGAGCCAAGAACCGAGAGCCTTCCTCCACTCATCAAGCACTGAGATTTTTGGATTGCAAGCCTGTCATCTAATAGCACTTCTGTTTCACTGAATCTGCACTGCTTTTCTTTCGTTAGGTCCATTCTGCTCTTTTGAAGGCTTCTTGTTCTTTTTAGAAGTTGAATCCTGATTTTGCTATGAAGAATGTTTATACTTTCCTGAACCTTTTAGATTTCCCTTAGCTAGCAGCTTGATTTCTATTTTGTGTCTCTGAGGTCTGAGCCTTGTAAGAATTGCAACTGGCTTCCTAAAGAGTTGAAATATTTGTCTATTTTTTTCACTAGAAGAGATCTTACCATCTTCCTGGCAAGTAAGCGATCAGACTCTGTACATTACAATGGCAGCTTAGGCAGGGCTTTGTGTTAATCGACACTTTAGACTTTTGGCCATCTTAGTTCGATATGATTCTTTGTACAATAGCATATATCTGTCCTTTGCCCCTTGTAATCATAATCGTTGAAATCCATTCTTTGATAAGCTTTAGGGCTGAGTTGGGCCATGTACACGTATAGCAAAACATGATGTCAAAACAAGCCCTGTCTGTATTAATAAAGTTGAGCTGCTCCATAATTGTTATGTAACAATATTATTGTTCAATGGGTTATTATGTTCTCTCTCTGATTTTGTCTCTGAGGTCTGAGTCTTGTAGGAATTGCAACTGGCTTCATAAAATTATGCCTGATGAGGAACAGGAGGATTTGTTGTGATGGACCGAGTTGTCAGATCCAGTCTGCTAGTATGACTGTTGTAACCTTTAAGTTTCAATGCATGTTGAGTTGGTGGTGGTTGATACGCAATGCTAAGGCCCTTCCTGTTCCATTTATATAGCGTATATATTTAGAAGATATAGTTTGTTTTCAGGTAAATGGTAAGCGTTTTTATTCAGAGGGTAAATTGTTAATAGAATTTTGTTTTGACTGGATTGAAAGTTAGTTTAATTGACTGAAATGTTCAGTTCGGTTTGTTCACATTTTGGGTTCAGACTTATTCAGAAATGTGTTACTGGAACGTCAAGTTGACAAGAAAACGAAGTCATTGAGTCCAACCAGAAGGATGTCCGGTGCGGGTGTTGAAGCCGGCAGTGGAAGGTCTTATTTTGAAGTCTAAGGCAGCTTTTGCAAAGAGTGTAGCTGTGGCGCTGGACATGAAGGCGATATCTATGGCTGCTGGTGGTGGAGGTGGCCCAGTGGAGGCACGCAGAGGAGCAGATTGCAACAAACTGGTGGCAGTAAGAAAGCGAATCGTTTGTTGATGCCCGCCGAACCTCTCTCAAAGCTTCTGCTCCACTATATAAACAGAGACATTACAAGTACTAAGGTCTATTCAGTTATCCAAAAACTCAGTCGTGCAAGTAAAATTATACTATGTTGTAGTTTGTATATCAAGACTTATTTACATTTGACAGTACGTAGTCTGTAAAAATCTTGGTTGAACCGGATGCATATGGAAATGCATTAGTAAACAAGAGGTTAAAAAAGGCAGGGAAGTGTACTTGGTCGCTGGTCTCTTTTTTTTTTTCTCGACTGAAGAGAGATTCTTTATTATAAGAAAAGATGACTACAATCTTTTGTCGCACCTTACGGATAGCATTAGTTTTGTTATTGATTTGTGGTTCTGTGTACGTTCTTATCTCTGACTGATTTATCATGTGTGATGATGTCATTTCCTAAAAATCTATTTGCCACATCTATGCATCTTTGATATTTAATAATCAGTTTTGTTCATTGCATTTTTCAGGAGGATCAAAAACTGGTGTTGAGGTTCAGTTATGCAGCATTGGTATGATTCAAATGTTTTGTTTCTTCTTGTTCGCAATATACCATTATTTGTCATTTTAGTAAAAGTTCTTCGACTTGCGAAATTCAAGCTTGCTCTTGGACAGTAAATTTCAGGCTACTTACTTATTGGAATTTAAACACAGTAGGTACTGTGGACAGTAGTTTTGCGTCTGTATAGCGGAGCACGGCAAAGACTAATAAACGTAAAATTCACATTCACACATATTTCGAGGCGGCTCCAACTGGACATATTCGCCTACTTTTTTAACGCTTTATAGCTCACCTCTTCTTTCCCGAAATGCCCCTTCCGGCCGGCCCGTCGATGTCGGCCTCCCCACAAGGGGACGCCGACTGGCCGAGGGGCAAATCCGTCCTTCTCGCGCCCGGCCCGGCCTCTTCCTCGGACACGGATCCTCGGCAGTCGACTGCCGTGGACCATCGTCACTGCGTGTGGGCTCAGACGCATGCGCGGCCCACGCCGCAGCGACCAGTGTTCGACTGCCGGTGATCCTGGCTCCTCTTCCTCCGGTCTCGCCCCGCGTCGCGCCGCGGCCAGCGGGACCGGCCCCGTCGCGCACCCGCGTGAACGGTCCGTTATGCCCCTCCCCTGCGGAGTCACCTGTTCGGCGGGTTCATCTATCTGGTGCGGCCCTGATCCGGCCCCCTTCCATCCGACGATTCCGATCCCGTCTCGGCTGCGTCCCACACCGGCGAGGCGGCGACCGGAGAGAAGCGACCGCGCGGGCGACGGCGACGGCGACGGCGACGGCGACCGCTCTTTCTTCCTCCGCTCCGGCGTCCGGGCCGCGCCGAGCTCCGCTTCTTCGTGCCAGGTACGGCTCTGTTCGCCGTCTCGCGACCTACCCCTGAGATGGATGCGCTCCGGGAGTCCAGTGCTTGTAAGCGTATGCGCATTTGGGCTGCAATCCCCACCTCATCGCCGCGTTGAGGGACGAATGCTGAGACTGGTGGCCGGTCAGCGACTCCGTCCGGTCAACCGCGTCCTTTGCCCTACTTGAAGAAGAGTCGCGGCCGGGAATCAGTGACCCTGTCTAGGACCGCCCGATTCATGGGTAACCCGAGAACCCAGCTCGCACGCAACACAGTGCTCTCGGTGATTGAGTCTGAGCCTGGCTATTGAATATCTGGATGTTTGCGATGAGCAGCTACAGTTATCTCCTCTGTTTATTCTGCCACAACGTGGGGTAGGGCGTTTGGGCGGATAAGTTTGGATCCAATGTGTTGTACATTTTGTCTTTGGTGCTATTGAAATGTATGTTTAGAGATTTTTGAACGGAAAGGCGAAATGGATTATTCCCCTGTTAGTTTATAAGGAAAAGGTCTTATTTTTATTAGTGTCTTATTGCTGATTTTGTTATCCACTTTCCCTGTATTTTGTTCAATTTGGTGTGGTTAGCTGTTGGAGCTGTTGATTACTCTTTATGCGTAACCTTTGCTTGACTGTGATAGCAATTATTGCTATACGTGGAACTGAGATAGTGATGTGAAGCAGGATTGAAGACGGCGATACATTATTTTTAGGTGAACATTGGTCTTGGGAAGTTTTATTTTAGAAGATGGTTTTCGTGGTGAAGCAGCACCGCTGCACACACTCGGCGAGCTGTGTTTGCATCAAGGGCCATCTCAGTGAGGATGCGCTGTACCTCGTCTTCCGCCACATGAACTGGAACCCTCGGCTGATTGCTATCCTCTCATGTGTGTGCAAGTGGTTTGACGAGGTCGCCAAACAGGTGCTGTGGAAGGAGTTCTGTCATGCACGGGCGCCTAAGATGATGCTAGATTTGCATTCAGGTGGGAGCCATATTGTTGATGGGAACTGGAAGGCGCTTGGGAAGCTTCTCATCTATTGCAATGGATGCACAAAGGGGGGTCTGTTTAACAACATCCATGTGCCAGGCCATTTTGTGTTCAGGACACGTTTTTCAAGGACAGCAGGAAAGAGCTTCCTGCCTCTGTCATGTAAATCCGATGTTTTGTACGTTTCAGATCCATGCGAGCATCTTGATCAGGGGGATGAAGGTGACTTGGGTTTCTTCCGAGGCATCTTTAAGTCATTCGCCACTTCAAGGGTCAAGAAGATGTTGATTGAAAAGCGGGTTAGGTTTCACCCACATGAGCTGTGCCCTTATTGTAAAGCCAAGCTGTGGAACATGTTTCAAGCCGATATGATACCGAGGGGTGCTTCGGCCAGATTGGGTGCTTATGAAGATTCTGTAGAGTATTATGTATGCCTGAATGGACATGTTATTGGAATCAGTACACTGCTACCTCTCTCAGATTCAGAGGAAGCAGCTGAGTGATTATTTGAAACTTGAATCAGGTAATTATTCATTTTGTTCCTGCAGAGCTTTGTTTAATTGAATTGAAACTACATTTTGTTGTCACCTTATTGCACAATTTCACATTTAATTTCTGTTGTCATTTGTAGAGAAAAGAAATTTTTTTTGTGATGAATATTTTAAGGTACATTTTCATGGAAGATTATTGTATTTGAATTTATACATGTAATTTACTCGAAAGAATATAGTGATGTTCCAAGTGAGCACCTATTGGAAAATCAAGTCAAACCAATACCTTTCCCCTGTTATATGAATTGCCACGTCTTAAAACTGTGGGAAGCATTATTAATTCCAATTGATCATGCGGTCATGGCTTGTTTTCTACATGTTAGTAGCAGATGTTGAACAGTGCTCTTAGGCATGCAATTTTTGCCATGAGATTAGATATAACTAGTTCTCTACCATTTCTGAGAGTCCCAAATCCCCAAAGTGATTAGATGGCTATATACCTGAAATATATAGCTGTACAGAGCATTTGGCAGGAACTTCTTATAGTTCTTGTGAGTGTGCAAATTTTTTTTTTACCGTCTGTTATTGTTTCTGGCAGTGGAAGATCAGAAGAACATCCAAATTAATGATGATGCAGATGTTTTGAATTTAATTGGTATGCAGGTTAACTAGAAGGCAAGCAATTTTAAATAATAAATACAGCGCTGTTGGTTATTTTAGGAACATACATTCTCCAGCCAATTTACTCTCAGTATTTGAAAATTCTAAGAAAAAGGCCACATTGATTGTGTCTTGTTTGATATGAGATTCACTAGTTTCCTCACACGATAATAACACTTGGCAACAAATTGCCATTTAAAATAAGGGAGCTCAATTCCTCTCAGAGAAAGGAACTAAGATGAATAAATTATACTTACATTGCAAAGTTATTCACTAGTGATAATGCAAGGTAGCAAATCTGAACCAGAGATCTATCTAGCGTGGATTTTTCTCTTAAGCATGTGCATATTTGGACAATGTGGTCAAACGGAGTTGTTCTGTTGTGCAGGGACCCTAGTTCCAAAAGAAGCTAGAGTATATGTTCTGAATGCTCCTCTTTTGTTAACAGGTTCACAAGATTGAAGACCAGCATTCACTAATGTTGTACCGTGCTGAATCTAGTTGTGATCATCAGTGGGACAACAAATGCGCAGCGGAACTTCGGGGGGTGAAGCAATCTGTGAGGGGCTGTGCATCGAGTTACAGTGGTGTTCTTCCTGGTATTTTGCGCCAGCTGAAAAAAAGTAGAGCTGTTTTACATTGTCTCAAATTTATTTATTGATGCCTCACTATTTGTTCTCTGTAAATGCAATGCAAACGGACACCACCTCTTGCATTGTCCCTACAGGTGTTTCAGTTTTTAGTTTGTTCAGACTCACAGATGTGACCTTAATGCTTGTGATGTGTTGTGTTCCTTCACCTTCAGCCTTCATTTTTATTGACTTCAGTGAAAGTCTTCACTATATTTGCTGTTGTACGAATCTGGACACTGCAGTGTGGATCTATAGACGCCTCAGCATTCGTTAAATCTCTTCTCACCATTTTCAGAATAGCTGAACCAGGGGAATGTTCTGAGAATTTTAGGATTCAAAATCAACAAAAAACACAATTGTTTCAAAGAGCTTACCTGCTTATCTTCGGGTGATCTCTTAACTCCAGTGTTGAAACATGGGATTACATTCACTTCTCCAGGAAAAAATGACGAGTTGATACTCCATTAATTCAGTGTCGATCGGACCTGATTCTCGATTCAAACTTGCGCTCTTTGGTGATTTCTCCCTTGTTTTTTTTTACACATTGATCCGGCCAAGTTTCTGGCGTTTATTGGGCCTGGTGGGTAGGCGAATGGCCGTAGCCCAGTGTGTGCGCTCCCTGCTCTCTAGTCCCTCTGCAGCTCTGCTTCAGCCATCTCGCTACTCCCGCCCTCTTCCTCCCAACTGCCGGTTCCTCATTCCCCGAACACCCAATGCGCATCCGTCCATGTCGCCGAACCCCCATTTTCCGGACAACCCTAGTGTAGGGGCGCAGCCCATTGAGATCAGTATCACGGAGGAGCAGCGTCGCCAGATCGAGGCCAACCGCCTCGCCGCCCTCGAGAGGCGCAAGCGCTTCGCAGAGGCCTCCGCCACTGCAGCCGGCGGCGGCGGCGGCAGCTCCGTCGAGTGGAGACTCGCCAAATGCCCAAGAATGGCCGAATCCCGTGGCGCCGCCGCTCTCCCCATGCCCTGCACCACCGCCGCCGTGTGGACTCCCGCCGAGTGCCAAAGGATCGCTCCGCCCCCGCGTCCGCCGCCTCCGCCTCGGCCGCCGGTGAGGTTCCAGATTGTGCTGGAGGTGTGCAGCCCCGACGAGTTCTCGGTGGCGGTGGGTCCTGTGGAGGGCGCGACCTACCCAGGGGAGGCGGAGTGCCTCGGCGCCGTCCAGGACTGCCTCACTTCGGCTTCGGTATGTTCGCATGGATTCTTGTCTACCAGTGGCGTCTTTTACACTTCTACCACCATGCATCTACTATGATTTGTCTTTGGTGAACTACTCCAAGAATTCGGTGCTTTCTTGAATACCGCTAAGCCTTTCCTTGCCGGATTGGTGCCTTTCGTGTTTCTTGACGTTTATTGGGACTGCAACGGCAAGATTTTCTTGATATGAACAGCTGTTCATTGATTCCATGTGTGCCAGTTGTCCGTCGAATTGGATTTTCCAGAAGCCGATAACAAGTTCTCTGTCAGTCACATGGAATTCACCTACTAAGAACTTGCACATTCCACAGTTGATAGTTGACCAATGTTTCACCGGAGAGTCCATATTCTCCCAAGGACAACAGAAGGGAATGACCGTGAAGGTTCTCTCTTTTGAACTAATGAGCATGCGAGAGTTTAGAAGTTACCAACATTTTACTAGATTTTTCGGATGTCATTCTTATGAACAACTGCTGGTTTTACTGAGTTTAGTATGAACGGGTGCAGCTGTTTTTCATTCTTGATTTGGATACACGTTTCTATTTAATAATAACAACAATTCAGTCCTTTTTGTCCATTTCAATGCTTCACAGACCATAATCTGTGATAGTTTCATACGCATGATGGATATTAGCATAAAAGGGCAAAACACTAAGCTGTGGTCGCTCTACCATTGAGCTTATTTTTTTCTTCGTTTAAATAAGGATCGAAGGTCAAGCTGTTGTATAATTAGTTTTATTTTTTAATTCTTTGTTTGGATGAGTATTTGGAGCTGCCTCTAATACTGGTGCTGTTAGGTAGTACAATTCTCGGCAACACAGTCACAAAGTCAAAGTGGTCATCTTCGTCCCGTCTTTAAGCTAGTGGACTATGATGAGGCATTGAAATGCTTGAAGATGTTGCCTGGAGCTGTTGTGCAAGGTATACCGTATAAAACGAGGAATGTCCTTCAGAACCTCCCTACAATAGCTATCCAAGCATGGGCTTCTGATAACGATATAGATGATCGTATTAAGAATCTGCCTCTGCAATTACAAGACGCACTTTTACCCTTCCAACTAGAAGGTGTGAGATTTGGGCTTAAAAGGCAGGGACGCTGCCTTATTGCAGATGAGATGGGGCTTGGTAAGACTCTCCAGGTGAGCATATAGCATGAATTTGTTTTGCTTTCTGAACTCTTTTTTTTCACCTTTGTTGGAGAAGTACTTGCTCATGCATTTAACTGCAGGCAATTGCAATAGCGTGTTGCTTCAAAGACGAGGGCTCAATATTAATTGTGTGTCCAGCTGTATTGCGTTATACTTGGGCAGAGGAATTAGAGCGCTGGGATCCTTCATTTATGCCAAAAGATATTCATCTTGGTACAGAATTTCTTTCGTCATGTGAAGCCTTCATTGCACTTATTCTAGAGTACACATTTCATATTTTCATTTAACCCCGAATGGTTGCGAGTACTGAACTAATCTGGTCTAATTTGCCATGTCGCGTCCAGGTTATTTGCTTGCTCTGGACCCAAGCTTGATTCTAGTTTTCTTTTTCGTAATGGTTCTTAAGAAATTTGATCCTGACTCTAAAACTTAACATTTAAAATGTAGTTTGTGCTAGAAGTATTAGTGGAAGCCACTGTTTTAACCTTCAGTTCCAGATATGACTTGTGACTGGGGTCTAGTGGTGCAATATACTGTACATAATTTGCACCGGGGTCACATTTTTTTTAGTGCCTAAATTTGCCTGTTATTATTTTTTCTTTTCAGTATTTGGTCATCAAGACAATCTTGAATATTTAGATGGTACTCCAAGGGCAGTGATCATTTCATATAATATGCTAACTCGCCTTCAGAAAAGTATAGTGAAAAGACTGTGGGCAGTGATGATCATTGATGAATCACACAATGTACGCTGCACAAAGGCATCAGAAAAACATGAGGTGTTGATACTTTCTTTGACATAATGAAGTGTCGATATTGTCAGGAAACAATGTCATGTTTCTGCAGAATCAACAATCGTTGAAGGAAATTTAGTTGATGGTTACATGCCACATCTTGTTTTTTATTCTTCGGAGATATTGATTTTTTTTTAAGCATGCATGCCTTTTGTGACAAATTTTCTTTGAGCTGATTTAATACAATCCCAATACATGAAGGAACTTTAGTTTTGCTATCTGCCATATCTTATTATTTGTTCTTTACGAGATCATTTTAAACTTCATTTGTTCTATGAAAAATAGGCATTGTGCTTTTAATGAATTTCCAGTCTTCATCATCATGCCTGCATGATTCCTTTAGAAAAACAGAATTAGTTAGCAAATTCTAATTCTTATTTTTGATTGGCAGCTTATTAGCCTGATATACCAACATTTTCTATCGCTTCTGATACTGACAACTTCTCACTTGTTACAGACAACAGCTGTGCTGAAGCTAGCTCCAAACATTAAACACATCATATTGCTCTCTGGGACTCCCTCTTTGTCAAGGTTAAAAAGATCAAATTCCACTCAGCACTGATTTGGCCATAGCTGTTATACTTTTTTTTTTGCTCTCTTATCCTTGTACCATGATACAGGAAATTAGCTGTTGGGATGTGAGATATTTTTTTGTGGGTCATGTAAATCATTATTGCCTGGTTTCAAATTTCAGGAACTGCAGAATGATCTCTCCCTCTTTTTAACATGACTGCATAATCATCTTTAATTTTATGTCTTGGTTTTGCAAATAATATCAGCAGAGGTGGTTATTGTTTTTTTTTTTTGACGTAATAGAGGTGGTTAGTGTTGATGGTCTGATATTGTGGATATACCTATAGTGATATAGAATAGTTGTACTTTGCATCTTCCTCTATATCTTATGGTGTTATATGTATTAGCTACTATGCTGGTTATATTGTTGGATATGATGTGATTCATATCTGCTTGTAGTGTCATTTTTCTTGTTCATATGAACATGTATTGTGGTATTTTTATGGGTAATACAGTAGTGGAGCCTCCCTACTGACTTGTTTCTTATTTTACTCATTCAATTATTGTAGCCTTATATCCAGAGAATTAATTAATTTCTAAAATATTGCTTTAATTTTGTATTTCTCAATTTATCAGTTGTAACTTACTTTTGGGTTCTCCTATGTGATAACAGACCTTTTGATATATACCACCAGATTAATATTTTATGGTAAGTAATGGAAAGTACCCTCTTATAGTATCGGTATTTTTTTGAAGTAAATATAGTATTGGTGTTTCATGCTCTTTCTTTCTCAATATCATTACTGTGGTCAATGTACATTGCTCTCGTCAGGCCCCATTTGCTTGGTGATGATAAATTTGATTATGCAAAGAAATATTGCTTGCCACATGTTCGAAGTTATCAGGGGAGAACATATCAGGTATGCTGTTTTTTGTTATGTGAGGTAAAATCCGTGCCAAATTGCTGTGCATATGCAAATCATGAAACAATGCTCATGAAACACCTTTTTTTTTTTGCAACTAGTATCTTTAGAACTCTTTGTCTTACTGCACTTAATTATATATGCAGGACTTCTCAAAGGGTACGCGGTTGACTGAATTAAATGTTTTGCTCAGCCAAACTGTGATGGTCTGCTCTTGCTCTTTGAGCTACTTAAGCTTGAATACATAGGTTTTTTTTTTTTTTTTGTGAGAATTTAATCATTACCTTGTACTACGACATATCCAGACCATTTATATGCAATACAATCTGCAGATTTTTACTATCTACTGTCTGATGATTCTAGTCCATATCTTTTTTCAATTGCATATAGACATACTTTCTCTTTTTGGCTGATGCAGTTCTTTAGTTGATTATTTAGGGATTTTCTAAAAAAAAAGGTCATCTATTTATGGATGTACCCTCTGCATGATAAAATCATTTTTATGGCTATTCAAAAGTAATATGGAATAGAAATACTACCGGTGTCCCCTAAAATGAGCCCATTTATCTCTTCTATATATTCTAGTCTGATTTACAATGAGATGGATTTTCAAGATTATAATGGTATGCTTGCTAATGATTTTGGTGCTGCTATTTGATTGTTTATTGACCATTGATGTCAGTTCACCTAGCTAAGCTAGCTGCTTCTGTGCTGTAGATTAGGCGCTTGAAAGAGCATGTGTTGAACGAACTGCCTCCCAAACGCCGACAGATTATCAGGTTGAAGCTGACGACATCAGATATCAGGGAAGCTACATCTTCATGCATCAATGGGATGGACATTAGCAATAGTAATGGAAATCCTGCAATTGACCTACCCAACAAAAGAAATGAAAATGAAAATACAAAGGCAGAAGAAGGTAGTATTCATGATGATCAGTTCCTATCAGTTCACTCAATCTTAACAGCGTGATCAAAATGTCTTCCACCTCTTCAGCATATTTGAAAGTCATATGATCCATTTGTTAGCTCTGCATAATATTTTCTACTTGCTTTTATGTTTGTTCAGATGTTACTTGCAAGAAATCTCCCAGGCATCTCACTGCACAAGAAATTGGTATTGCAAAAATATCTGGGTTTAGCCAATGGTTCTCAAATCATTTTATCATGAAAGGATTGCCTGCTAATGATAACCTGGGTTCCCAGCCAAGTTGTCAAAAAACAATAATATTTGCCCACCATTTAAAGGTCCTAGATGGAGTACAGGTAAATTGTTTCTGGTTTCTCACTACTATACACTCCATCCACTGTCAGGAGATTCATCCCCTCTTATGTTTTTTGATTGTCATTGTCCACATAACATTATCTGACTGCATTCTCACATTGGTTCATAGCATTTTGAACTGTGAATGAAAGGTTTCAGTTATCAATCTAATGACTAGCCAGCAACCCATTCAATATTTATACTGGTAACAGTTTAACACTGGAATAGTTGAAGCTTACGAAACATAGGAGTTTCCATTTTTCCTATTTTCCAGTTCCATGTTTAGAAACCATGCAAACATACCAACATAACGACTTCCAATTAGCATTGTACATAAGTTCTATCATGATTTGCATACGATTTTGTGTTAAGATCTGTAGGTCATGGTTTTAGAGGGATAGGCCTGGTGAAGTGGTTAAGTTACCCCACTTGTGCCAAGAGGTCCTAGGTTCGATGAGGCCTCTTTGCAATTTATTGCAGGGATAATGCTTGCCTCATATAATCCTTCCCCAGACCCCACCTTGTGTGGGAGCTTTCAGCACTAGGTCTGTCCTTATATTTGTAGGTCATGGTTTATTATACCGGGTAGATTAAGGGCTAGATTTTATTTATAAGGGTAGACATGGATGTTAAGAATACAGGAACCTTTATCATCAAGTCATTTTCCTATTCTAGTATTGGACTCGTGAACCTCGATATATAGCTCCCATGGGTTTATGATTCAACACAAGTGCTATGCATAACAATGAGTAATTTAGAAACATGTATTTTGGTTGATTTGGGATAATTTGCTCATAAGAAGATTTTGGTATTTACGTTGTGTGATCATCTCAAGCATGCAATTCCAAGGCAGGATAAATTTTTTAGAATTTCTAAAAATGAATGTCATTTAGAACATTAGTTAGATTTTGTCCCCTAGGACAAATGAATGGGTAATTTAGAAATACATGTTTGAGATGATCACACAACGTAAATACCCATGAATGGGTAATTTAGAACATTAGTTAGATTTTTAGAATCAACGTAAATACCAAAATGTCATTTAGAACATTAGTTAGATTTTTAGAATCAACGTAAATACCAAAATGTCATTTAGAACATTAGTTAGATTTTGTCCCCTAGGACAAATGAATGGGTAATTTATCAATATTCATTTACGGCCTGGTTAGAATTTCTAAAAATGAATGGGTAATTTAGAATTCCAAGGCCTCATAAGAAGATTTTGGTATTTACGTTGTGTGATCATCTTATGAATTAGTTAGATGGAACAAATATACTACCTCTGTCGAAAAATGAATGTCATTTAGAATTGGATAAGATAAACATCTACAACATAAAAAAAGTGCACTCTGAAAATAAATTGATGCCGTAACTATTAGCACTCTAATTTTTCCACAAACTTAGTTTTAGGCTGCCCAACTCTCGAACACATTTTACGACGGAGGTAGTGTTCAATCATGCCACCAATTTTAATTATCTCCATGAACATTTTCACACTTTAAACTGCTTTCATGTATTTAAACAGCCTTGAGCCTTCCATGTAGGTGTTTCTCTCTGAGAATGGGATCAAGTTTGTTCGTATTGATGGAAGCACCCTTCAAAGGGAAAGGAAAGAAGCTGTTGATTCTTTCCGTGTGGATCCAGAGGTTACATTTCCCACTTTTTTGTTTCAGTTTTAAGAAAGTTGTTGTGTTTTTCCTAGACCATATATTTATGTTACGGTAAGAGGAGCTGGCACCTTGGTGATGAGGTAGATTCTACCAACTTCGGCTAGGAGTATTTTCTTGTATATATATATATATGCGCCATGGACTATTGTATATGCGTGATGGGGTTAGTGATGCTCAATTTTACTCATTTTGATTGTTATATCAGTATCTTCGGCTATTTGTTTTCTCAAACAATATCTGTAGCTTAAATACAATTATATATCAATGATATTGATAAGTAGGCCAGCAGGATATGCTTAGGAAATTAGGACTTCAT
>BCLG01000429.1:186534-202985 GCA_001602295.1 Zoysia matrella | reverse complement strand
TACCGTCGCGTCATCGGGAGTGAAAACCCGATGGATAGCCCCTGGATGCGTCTTGGGTGGAGTCTGTGGAAACCTATGTAGTTGTGGGGTAAGCGTTACGCAACTCCGTTGATCAGGAGTAGCATAACCTGTGGGTACAGTGTACAACCTCTGCAGAGTGTAAAATCCTTCCGGATAGGCCGTTGTCACGGTATTGGCATGCTAATGTTCGGGTACCCTACGATTAAATTTTCTATACAACCTTGTTGTGTGAGTGGGTGTAGATACCCGTGTTTCGGAAATGTGTGGGCTGTGTGCCCAGGGCCGGTATGGAAGCGTACCGGTGCCCAATTTAAAACTTGAGGAACTGTGGGAAGCAGTGAAAACCTTCCCCAGGTCCACTCTACTAAAATATAACTGCGCCATCTTTCCCCTTCTAATTAAAAACTCTCTTTCTGTTAGGAAGCCGAGCGTAAAAACTTGCTTTCCGCAAAAATATGGACCATAAACCTTTCCTTGCTTCGCTTCTGCGAATCCCCTCCCATCGACCGTTAGGACTTGCTGAGTACCTTTGTACTCACCCCTCCCCTTGCTGTTGTTTTTGCTCAGAAGATGAAGATGACGAGGATGATGCCGACTATGAGGAGTAGAAATCTCGCCCTTCGCTCAAGTTTGCATGTGGCGTTTTGTTAGTCTCCTAGGAATGTTGGGTTTGAATAAAGTCGCTGCGTCGACTTATGTTTGTAATATAGGCATGCTTGTTGGACCTTACCAGAATATGTAGTACGTTGTACTAGTACGTGTAATAAATATCACTTTGTTCTTAATGTGCGTACCAACTACCGGTCCAGGGAATGGTACTAGTGACACATAGACGCTCCTTTCTAAAAAGGGGGTCTTACAGGGCATCACAAGATCTGTAGATCGGCCTAACCAACGGGAAAGGAAACAAAGGGGCAGAAGCGCTGACCAAAATTTGAGCGAAGGAAGCAAAGCTGCAGGAATGAAGATACGAGGATGAAGATGGAAGGAAACCTGGGTGCCCAAACTACCACAAATCAGGGTCTGGTCACATCCAAATCTACATGACTCCAACCCAAAACTTAAACGATCCCTGCATGCGACATCAAACTCAGATCCCAACCCAACTCGCAGCCACAACTCATGAACCTTGCTGAGCGACTGGGAAGGCACAGGTACAAGAGAATAGAGCTCACCAAGGCTTGGTCGAATGAAGAGCCGACGGCGTCGATGGCACAGAAAACTCTCGAGATGACCGGTGAGCGGACCGCAGGGACGATGACATGGCCTGTTGAACCTGCACACGACGTGGTGGCTCAATGCTGCGAATTTGGCCAAGGAAGGAAGAAGACAGGGAAGGTAGCACTCACAGATCAAACCAAAACAACGAGAAACTGAACAGAGGAACAATGATGCTCACCGAGACTTGAGCAAGGGGCAAAGTGAAGCTGTAGGATGAAGGCTGAAGGTAAGAAGGTTCAGCTAGTGTCCTGGATGTCCAGATACGGAGATCGGCAGTGATCCAAAACCCTGGACACCAGCACCAATCAGCACTTCCGTCCTCAATACAGTACTCCACCAAGAGACAAAAACAATGACAAGGATCTAGGCTATACCGAGGGACCAATAGAGGTGGGGTCAGTGAGGCGGCAACAAAGAGCTTCCCACCGGCAACTCTCCCAACGACGATGATGGCCACGAACAGAGACTCTTCACCACCGAGCACAACCTGCACAACCTGCAGCGGCTTAGTGCTGCTGTTTTGACCGAGAAAAGAAGGAAACAGGAAAAGTGCAGTAGTTCACCTGATGGAGATGGACTCAGCGACGAACAGATTGACCTCCACCGAATTCAGTCCTGCACATGATGAAATGGTTCAATGCCGCTGCACTGGCTGAGGTAGAAGAAGACGGGGGGTGGAGTAGCAAATCACCAGTTGGTGCTCGCCTTCCCCCGCTGGCATTGCACCACGCCAGACAACGTGCCCCCAGCTAAGGTGGTGGTCTGGGAAGGGTGGTTGCGGTGGCTGAAACGGCACCGGTTGCAATGATCCCCTTGCCGGGTGTCACACCTGGTTTTAAGGCCAAAACCAAGCGACCCTTTATGTGTGCTTAGGAATCAAGTTTCACACATAAAGTGACTTCATTAATGGTAAAACAGAATAATGTTACGATAAAAGAGAAAATAAGCGATTTTTGAATGCAGCGAAAAAGAAAACCAAGCGTAGCGCAACTTCCATAGGCAGTCGACTGGAGAGATGACAAGCCTAGACTTCAGCTCTTGTGTCTTCAATGTCCTCTTAAACTTTTCTTTCAACTAAGCAACATTTATAAAAGGAAAGGTTGAGTACAGGATGTACTCAGCAAGCGTGAAAAAAATATGACATGTGGTAACAAACAAGGCAAAGGCAACTTAGAGTTCTTTTTGCATAAAAGCGCGCAATAGAGACACACTTTCTATTAAGCACCTATTTACTAAGTGTTAAACACTGAACGCCTATAATAACAACATGCCTACAGCCTACCCGGCTGTAGCACCAACAGAAGAACCAATCATAATCTCTCACTATGATCACAAACCAAACCATACCAAAATCCCACTAATCATGTGAGGGTCCATGCAATGCTCATGACCGTGAGCACGCTGTCATGACAGTTTTAACTCTACAGAGTTTGTACACATTCCCCACGAGAAGTGATTTTATTCCCTGTTCTAAGATGGACTAAAGAATCTCCATTCCGCCCGTGCTGGCCGAGCACTCGCACACTTTCTTTGGTGTGAAGGCCAGGAGATCAATTCAAGGATTTTCCATGACTTCCTCCAGCTTGTACGTGCCTACTAAAGTTTCACGTATGAGGAACTAACCATAACCTGAGAAAAGCCCCCTCTTGTGCCAGATAGTTCTCGGGAGTAACCCTCCCTTCCCCACACATCTCTCTTTAGGCGGATCAAGTTGTAACCCGCTTTCCCCGCTCTATTGATTGGCACGTACAGAACCAGTCTCCACCACTTACTACGCCAGGCCGCACCCATACTTGGCTCATGGTTGTACGGTCGCACATGGGTGGTCACTTCACGAACCGGTCCTAAGATTTGGGATGAAACCATACGAAGGAACAGTGCCAATAACCCCACACACAGCCCTACACCAACCATATCACCCAAGTCATTAATCTCAAAGTTGCTATTAAATAACCCATTAATCCTCGTGAAGCAAGTATGAGAGTAAATCACGTTAATATCACCCATCTCGACAACAGCAAGATAAGCATGTAATCTACCCAACAAAAAGATAAACTGGTGCGACAAGGCATAATAAGCAAAGGCTGGGTCGATCTAACAATAGATGCGCAATCAATTTGACACAAGCATGCAATCGACGAGATAGGAGTTTTGTAAAGTAGGCACAAGATGATCAAGGACACTTGCCTTTGTAATAGTATTGCTGCTCAATGATATGGAGTCTTGATCTGAAAGTCTTCGTGGTGTGGATCCAAAGCATATCAGTCTAAACGCGTAGACAAAACAGACAAAGGACCACAATTCAATCATAGCTATGCATATAACAGAAGAGAATCAATACGACAATATTATGAATGCACAGGTTATTTCGATACGATCGTTTTGATATAAAATTCACTGAAATTGGAGTTACGGTTTAAAAGTTATAGCATTTATAAGGTTCCAGGAACTAATATGCAATTACAATTAATTACCGAGGACTTAAGTGCAAATTGATTATTATTATTATTATTATTATTATTATTATTATCGATATTAATTACTGCGACTTTTAAATTCAACTTTGACCATTCGTCTTATTTAAAAAATTAATTATAGTGTCCTGGAGTTTTGTGGCGTGCTCCGTGAAGTAACTAAAGTAGCACATGCATTTCATACAGTAACCAACATCCAAGGAGAGATTTGATCTTTTCTTCATCAGTTCACTGTAAATTTCGGCTCAAACGGAACAGTTTTTTGTCTTAGGCCTAACAAATTTTGCTTTATACTCCCTCCGTTCTTAAATTATTGACACCATTGACTTCAGACATCAACTTTGACCATTCGTCTTATTAAAAAAATTTGATGAATATTATATATTTTATTATAATTTGCTTTATTATCAAATTAGTTAGAATTATAAATTATAATTTTATATATTTGAATTAATTTTTTGAATAAGACGAATGGTCAAAGTTGATGTTTGAAGTCAACGGTGTCAATAATTTAAGAACGGAGGGAGTAGCTAGCAAATAAACAATGACTTGGTAGGATTTCTTGTCTTCTTGAGCTTACATTCTTTGCATGGCAATTTCTTGTCTTCTTGAGCTTACATTCTTTGCATGGCAATTTATCTATGCATTTCATGACGCTAAATCTCATGAGCTGGGGAAAAGAAAACATAAATGTCCCATGGCAATTTACAGTAGTTCCGATATTCATCCACTATAAGTATATGATTTCAGTTTATAAGGCAGGAATGAACCAACAACTCTGTTTGGGTAAGAACTCACACTGTCCCCGAGGCCTCCATCGGAGCCAGGCACTCTTGAACACGAAACTCCTCTTAGATAACCCATACCGATACAGCACCCTCTCCTTGTATATTTTTCCTATTCTATAATTGTATACAAAGGACAAAGCTGCTGCTGTACGTTGCCAATGGATGTGCATGCATCAGCTCATTGCAGACGGTGTTAGGGGTCTCGTCTCAGCTGGACAAAAAGGCCTCCCTGAAGTTCGCCTCTCTTCCGCGGACACCAGCAACTCCTTCATGGTTGCCCGTTGGGAGGCCGGTGACCTCCATGTTGGACATAATCTCGACTTGAACGCGTGTGCATGATTAGGTGCTGTGTCCATGCGTCTGTGCGCGTGTATTCGACGGCGCACGGGTGTCCGCTCGTGTTCGAGTCTGTTGTATAGTTCTCGGACTGGGTCTGGTTTGAGTCGCGTGTGGCACGGTGCATCGTGATCACCAGGGAGACTTGCTCGGCGAGTTGGCAGGACAGTCAGGCCGTAGGTTGTTGAGCTCGTGGCGGATCCTGCACAGGGGCAGTTGTGACGTGGCCTTGAGCTGCGAGCTTGGTCATTGCGAGGCCCGGTTCATGCGGATCGCAAGCGTAGAGGTGGTGTGTCCTCCGGCCTATAAAACGGTAATGTGCTGCACTGGTGTGAGTTGATCTGAGAGACAGAGAGTTCCGGTGTGTCTAACCGCTGCGGTGTGAATCGCCCAGTAGGCGTAGGTCGTCCGTGAAGGTCTCCTCTCGTGTTCCATTGACTACCAAGTCTAGAGAATAACAGAGAAGCCAAGATACAGAAACGAGAGGCTCCGCGGCGTTCGTCGCCGTAAAATTATCCGTGTTCCTATATTCTTTTAATCGTTCGTCATCCTTGGTTCCAACACTCCATACGCCTCTGGTTGTACAACACCTCTATGAACTAATCGAACCGACAATCCTTTGAGCAGAACATCATGTCCAAGGTTTACAAAATCAGTGAAAACCGGCCGGTTTTTGTGGTTTTTGGTGAAACCAGTCTGGCTTGATTTCACCGGTTGACCAGTTTGCGGTTTAATAAATTCAAAAAAATTGAAAATCCAAAAATCGGTCAAACCGATCGATAAACCAGTCAAACCGAGTGGTAAACCGAAAAAACCAGTAAAAAACCGCTCAAACCAATTTGATTTCAAATTCAAAAACGATAAACCAGAAAAACTGGTCGGTAAACCGGAAAACCGAGCGGTTCTCTCTTAAAAATTTAATTTTTGAATTTGTCCGATTTTTGCAGTTTACTGTAACAATTTTTTTTTTTTTTTTGCAAAAACCAGTCAAACCAGCCAGGCACGGTTTTCGCGGCTCAAACGAACCCGAACACTGATCATGTCCCTGTAAGCTAAAACAAGAAAGAAAGAAAAACATCATCGATCAGAACGTTTCTTGGACGTTAGCCACATGATCGAGTGACGATTAGTGCTAGCTTGATATGATATGATGATCCGAGGGAGCTTACATGTACATGAAGGCTCTTGCGCCGCCCACCCGGCGAGAGCAGAACCCGCATGACCTGTTGACGTGGGAGGTCCTCGTCTCCAAGGTGCTTCCGGAGGGGTCGGTTCGATCCCACGGCAGCAAGGAGGCCGACGGTTTCCGGGTTGCTGGGGACCCCGTCGTGAACAGGCCTTCCACACGGCTCGTCGTGGCGGTCGAGGATGACGCGGAGGAACCGTCGTCCGAGGTGTAGATGCGGCGCAGCGAGGACCAGATGAACTTTGCAAGGGATGCCATTGCTTGCGGGCGCGTGCTCCAGAGGGAGAAGAGGAGTGATGAGTTTGCGCGGAGTGTAGAGCTCGGGGAGGGGGGGTTTATATAGGCCGGAAGAGAATGGAGCAGATCGGCGCCTTGGTCTTAATTGGTGCCTTTCTTGATTCTTTATATCAAGCTACAACCATGCCCTCTCGCGTGCCTTGATATGCTCGACCCCCAACTCCTATCGACCGCATGAAAGTGTGATTCAAAACTGCATTCCTATTACGGTGTTCCGGTGTTGACGATGAACAATGACCTTCAAGGTAATTGAACAGTAGTCGAACGGGAACTCCATAATAGAAATGCAATATCGATGTTAGAGAGGACCTGATCATCTGAATGAAAAGGTCGGAATGAATCTACATCTGATCTGTACTTTGTGGATTTGGAAACTCATGACCCTCCTATAATCCAATGTATGTTGGGGTATCACTTAAAACTCCTTTTTTGTTCACTCTCTGTACTTACAAGTTTTTTCAGGTGTCTCCCCATCGATGCTGTCTGCATACATCAGCTCATGCAAATTGCGTGAAAAGAATGTTCCTTCTCACCATCATTAGAAGATTCTCCTGGCAGTCTCATCCTCATCGACCGAGGCTCGGACACCAACCACGCCTTGTCATCCTCTTTGACCATGTTTGTTCTGGACACACTGGGCGTTCAGGTTGAGACCCAACAGCCATATACGCTACGGCCGGTGCACTCGCAGCAGCTCTTGGTCACCACAACTCTGATCACCTGACGCCGTACGTATGTGAGGTGCCCATCAACGATACAGAGGTACCACGATGCAGGCACTGGCTTGCCACAAGGACTCCAGCAGCGATCTCGAGGATGGAATAACCACCATCACTTCTCCTCGTGGGGACTGAGGAAGAGGTGGAGGCACTCTGATCAGAGGATCATATGTGGTTCAGTGCTGGCCACATGAACCTCGAAACTGATGATGTTGTTCCAGGACACATGCTCCTTTTTGTTCTGTGTGCATGAGTGGGAGAAGAAAGTGCCCTGCAACTCCTTCCAACCAGATAAAATTGCACTTCGGTACTGTATTTTTCTTATGGTGTTCCGGTGTCATCGATGACAAATAATACAAGTGATGTTCACAGTGTCGATATGGACGTAGACACTGGAACTCCGTAATAATAATAAAGGGATATTAATATCATAGAGAACTCTCACTGATTAAAAGAGCAAAATGCCCCACTATATCTAGCAAAGCTAATTTGGCAATGAGCATTGTCGAGTAGCTATATATGGAGCCGAAGTCTTCCTTTTATAGGCGATGTGAAGGTGCCATCCGCTTTATATTCATCCCGGTCCTTAAAATGATTGGAATTTGCAACATGCAAAAATACCGAAACGACAACAAGCTACATGAAGCCGTTAGTTTCAAATACATGTAAGGTGAGTGGTATGCTTACCAAATTTACCGAGTATGAGCTAGTAAAAAGGTATCCCCTCGAACTAACTAAAATGCTATATGAGGTGAACTTATCTCTATTTTCCGCTAGATTAGTGATGACGAATCACAGACTCACTGGACATCTGACGATATGCAGCATAGACGTGTAAAGCAGCTAACATTTAACAGGGACAATAGCTCCAATGATAGTTTTGTCACCTTTTTGTCAGTTTGCTGTGAAATTTAGCGTGAATAAAACTATAATTTCATCTTAAGCCTAACAAGTTTTGTTTCGTGGCTGACAAATGGCCAAGGGTTGTCAAATTTTCGAGAGTGTGTGTGACCTAGCTCCCTCTAACTAGATAAATTATTGTTGAGGTGAACTCATATCTATCTTCCACTAGATTAGTGATGACGAGTCACTGACTCACTGGATAATCTGACCATCTGTGGCAAAAACGTGTAAAGTAGCTAACGTTTAACAGGGATGATAACTCCAACGATAGTTTTGTCACCTTTTTCATCAGCTTGTTGTAAAATTTAGCATAAACAAAACTAATTTCCCCTTAAGCCTCACGTTTTGTTTCATAGCTGACAAACCGCCAAGGGTTGTTAAATTTTTTCAAGGATTGTGTGTGACATGTTCTGGCGAAAAGGTATCCCCTCGAATTAGCTAAATTATTGTATGAGGTGAACTTATCTCTATCCTCCGCTAGATTAGTGATACAAGTCACTGACTCACTGGATCACCTGACAATGTGTGGTACAGACGTGTAAAGCAGCCAATGTTTAACAGGGACGATGCCTCCAATGATAGTTTTGTCACCTTTTCATCAGTTTGTCTCGTAGTATGCACGTTGATCATAAATGCATGGCTCTGTGGTGTCTCTAGGGCACTGGTAATTTTTTTTAATAGGGAATAAGGTTCGAGCCTCTAGAAAGGATGTACACAACAGTTCTTTATAGTAATTGAGCACTTAGGTCATCACGACCCAACATATAGTAGTAGTTCCCATGAACCATACTAAAAAAGGTCAGCAATAAAAAAGAAGCTATGCCACTAGTACTTGAGTTTCTCGATAATGAAGCTTATTAAGAAATAATCATCATTGTATTTCTGGAGTTTCTGCCGATGTGTAAATGAGTTTTTGAAAGACAGTCGTGCACAGTGGCACGCAGGCCTTGATCGGGCTACTTGAGCATCGGTGTGAACAGAGTAGCGGAGCGGCACATGCACGTATGTCTCGATCAGCTGACTCGGCACGGTGCCGGCCGTGCCCGCGGTCGCAGTACACCTCGACCCACGCCCGAGCGCAGTTCCGGGCGTTGTGTGTGAGCAGCTCTTCCTGGCTATTTCAATGGCGCCGGCGATGCAAATTCACGCATCGGCGGAGACTGGACTAGCAGCGCGCCAGCGACGAGCCAACGACAGCAACGGTGGTGAGCCGAGCCGACTTAGGCTGCATTAGGTTATCAGAGTTCCGGTGGGATTGGAGAGGAATGGGAAAGATTAAATTCTAATTTAGTTTTTATGGAATGAATCCTCTCCAATCCAGATTGATCCCGGTCTATGGCAAAAATAACCGAACACAGTCTTAGGGATCGTTCGGTTAATTTGGAGTGTGAGGGGATTGGAGTGGAATGGAATGGATTAAATTCATATCTAAAAAGTAATGGATTCAATCCTTTTCAATCCCACTCTAATCCAAGTGGATTGAGTAATAACCGAACAAACCCTTAGCGAGGGGCAAAGTCGGCGACTTGGCAGAACAGATGAGTAGATTTCCAGCCGTCATGCCTGCAGATATAAGCGATGAGCGTGGTCAAGATTCGTGGCTCCGGCGGCACACAACACAAGGAGGAAAATGGCGGCGGTGGCCGGATGATACAAGCCAAACCAGGGGCCACTTTACACGAATTCGATCTTTTTTAGGCCTCGTTCGTTTTGGCCTGAAATGGCCTGGGAACAGCCCGGAACGACTGGGATCAATTCGGACTGGATTGAAATCCGGCCTGACTGGGAATCGTTATTCGGTTAGTGCGGGCCTGGAATGAATCTCGGTCCGTTCCGGCCATTCCCACCCTTGCTCGGCATGGAACGAAACCCTACCTACGGTGTGCTGGAACGAAACCGAGCAACAAGCGACGCGATTGGCGGCAACGGCGGCGAACGGTGGCAAGCAGATCACGATTCGGCGCGGCGATACGACGACGAAGACGACGGCGTTCCTCCGCCGACGCCTATCCTCTTTGGTTTCTCCTAGGTAAGCTCCCCCCACTCATCTTACTTCTCTCCGGTTGCCTGGATCTGCTCTGCGCCGCCGCCATCCCACGCGGTGGGCGAGGCAGGAATCACGCCACGTCGAGGGCACCTGTTGATTCTTTTATTCATTCATTCGATTCTTTCGGCGTCTAGCTCTGCACTTTTCTACAAGCTCGTTGAGTACAGCACCGACATTGACTCCGTTGTAGCAGAAGGATACCGTGAATTCGTTACTACTCACGCGAGGGTGACGTTGTAGGCGGAGGATACCGTGAATGCCGAGAACTGGTTGTCTTTGAAGCTCACGGTGCTCAGCTAGCTGGAGGGGCCCCTTCATTCTCTGATGCTGTATGCGTCACAAAGAAGAGCGCTTTTGCATTTTGAAATGTTGCTACCCACCGGACATCAGCAACAATGGTTTCATCAGGATTCTTCAGGTCGTCTAGCTTGCAAGCATTGAGAGTGAGGTCATCCATATTGCAGTTAGCTTCAAGCTGCTTTTTTTAGGCATGCAGCATGGAGTACTCGTTTCAATATGTGGTCCTTAAACAACTTACAAACCAATTACATTATCCTTAAACAACTTACAAACCAATTACATTATCGAGGTTATCTAGATTCATAGGAACTAGGTCTGAGAGGGAATTTTCTGTCCGGCTGGCTGTTCCAACAACACATAAAGAAATGGTTTAGTATACATAGTTCTGATACAATACACCTTTGTTTTACTTATACAGAATCATGTGTTTTTTTATGATGTATTTACCTTTTGCTGTGATTGTACATTTCTTTGACCATCAAAATTTGTTGCATTTGCAGTGAAGTGTCATTTTAACATGTCAAGTTTTTTCTGTTTTTCTGAATTCAAAGTTTACATTTTTGTAATTAGTCAGTCCAGCCTGAAGGTAACATGGTCAAAGTTGAAGGCAAATGAAGTTGCTTGCTCACTGTGTTTGTCCTCGTTACTAGTTCTTGGCCTGAGCCTCAATATTTTTTCTTATCTTGAAATTAAGCAGTCCATCATTATTTGTTTATCTTTTACTTCCTCCAGTTTTAAATTATTGACACCGTTGACTTTTAACATCAACTTTGACCATTCGTCTTATTAAAAACTTTGTTCCAATGTGTGAAATTATTCGTCGTGATTTAAATTTCACTAATGATAAATTAAATAATAACAAAAATTTACACATTTGAATAATTTTTTTTAATAAGACGAATGGTCAAAATTGATATTAAAAGTCAACAGTGTCAATATTTTAAAATCAGAGGGAGTACTTGGCACCACTTGATGCTCATGTTCTTTATTTTATTTTCAGCGTACCTTGTGTGTCTGAACTAGAATGGTCAGTGTGCAAAAATTCAATTACGTCTTGTTTGTGTGCAGGAGGAGAGAATGAAGGCCTTGGCAAATTAGTTAGTGGCAAGGGTGGTCGATATTTGCTGGACAGTGCATCATTGGAAGCATCAGAAGCAACTTCGGCTCCAACATTTTATGAATATTACGGGATTCCATTTTTTATCATCTAGTTCTCTGAATAGTACTGCATGATTAAATTCCACACTGAAGCAATCCTATGAATGTTAATTTGCTTTCGTGGCTATTAGATGATTCTTGCTACGGAGTAATATATTTGATGAACGGTTTGTTGAGGGAGAGCTTGTTTACCAGTTTGTTGAGTGAACCTATTTTGAACTAGTTGAGTGAACCTAGCTGTTTCCATGCAACACTAGAGCATCCTATCAGCTTTGTCGAGATCACGTACCCCAGGTACCTGACAGCCTGCACTCGTACGCGTGAAGCTCCGGATTAGGGGTCGGCAACTGCGCGATCCGACCCCAAGGCAGCGATCTACGACGGCCAAGTCTTAGCCACCCTGAGGCGCACAAAGACTCCGACCTCTGAAAACCGACCCCCAGGGAGCGACCCCCGAGGGTAGGTACGGTGTAATAGCACATTTACTTCGATGGCCAACCACCATCCGTCCCGACGGGACGGGACGGGATTCACCACGGCGACACTCCAGCAGAAAGCTGCAACGGCTGCTGGACAAGACACGACAGCACTGTAGCCGGCACAGCATTACCGGACAGGCACCACAGTGCCCGCCGCTACGCGTGACGCGACGGGTCACGACCACGCCAGGACAAAGCGAAATGATGGCGACAACAGCGGAAGGGCCCACCTATCGGCGAGACGGCAGGATCGTGTAGGACCCATCACTTGTAACCCCGGGGCCCCTCTATATAAGGAGGACCCGGGGAGCGATAGAGACAGACGACACAAGATAGCAAATCCATAAGACCACGAAGAACAAGCCAACGAACTCGACTAGAGCCTAGGGTCCTTGCATTCCGTCTGGCAAGCATCCCCACTCATCCACACTCTAATCGCCCTTCATCCGTTTCGGATCCTCTCGCGAAGGGAGAATCCAGTCCTTGTAACATTATCATCGAGATAATCCGCTCCCTGGACGTAGGCTATTACACCGTTCGAGGTGGCCCGAACCAGGTAAAAAACCCCTTTGAGTCTTTCTTAGACTAGGTCACATCGAATACGAAGGCACACCGCCCCCACGATCATATATTTGTACTGTGCCGGTGGTCAGAACGCCGACAGTTGGCGCGCCAGGTAGGGGATTCTCTTTTGGTGTGCTCTCGCTTCAGTTTTTCGATGGCTTCCTACTTCGCTGTCGTGGGAGAAATTTCGGTCTCCCATCTTCGCTTTAGGGACTTCACGGCCGCTGAGGAAGGCCGGTCGTGGCAAGTCCCCATCTTCGTCTCTGGGCAGGCTTTTCGCTTCGGGAGCCTGATGTAAGACCCCCCCTATATTCAAAAAGGGGCGTCTATGTGCCATATGTACCATTCCCTGGATCCGTAGCTGGTACGCACATTCAGAACAAAGTGGTATTTATCACACGTACTTTATTACATCGCACTAAACCTAAAAGGTTCGGCAAACAAGCCTAGAGTACAAGCATGAGTCAGCACAGCGACTCTAGGCAAACTACACCTAGTCTATACACACTCCACAGGCAACTTGACGGCGGACGAGACTTCTACTCTTCATAGTCAGCATCTTCTTCATTATCCTCGTCTTCTGAGCAAAAGTAGCAACAATGGAAGGAGTGAGTACAGAGGTACTCAGCAAGTCCCAACAAGAAGTAGGTAAGGGGTTTCGCCGTAGCGAAACAAGGAAAGCTTGGGGTAAAGTTTTGCGGAAAACATGTTTTCATGTCGGCTCCCTACTAGAAGAGAATTTAAAGTAGAGAGAAGAGCATGTGCTATATTTTAGTAGAGTGGACCTGGGAAAGGTTTTCACTCCTCTCCGCAGTTCCCAAGTTTTATATGGGGCGCAAGCACTCTCGTGCCGGCCCTAGGCACATAGCCACGCAATTTCCAAAACACGGGTTGCTACACCCACTCACGCACCAAGGCAACGAATAAAGTCTAATCGTAGGGCGCTCGAACAGTAGCATACCGTGACAACGGCCTATCGGAAGGATTTTTAACTCTGCAGAGATTGTACACTGTACCCACAGGTTATGCTACTCCTGATCATTAGAGCTACATAACGCCTATCCACATCTACGCAGTTTTCCACAGATTCCACTCAAGGTGCAAACAGGGGCCATCCCTCGGGGTTTTCCAGGCCGTCGATGATGCGTCGGTACATTCCTGAAGCCGGGTCGTGAATATCCACCACATTCACGCCTTTTCCTGGTCCCCTCCAATCCCCGGGTATTACCAAACCAGGGGCTATATCCGCGGGCTTACGCTCCCGTGACGCGGGCAATTACCGTCGAAGGCCAGGCAGCGAGTTATCTCGCGCCCTTCTCCTGTTCCCTTGTGTCTTCACTACCGACCCCCCGGTGGTTCGATGTGGAAAGAATACATAGAGAGAATAAGTCCTGCCCAAAAAGTACAGGTTCTGTGGTTGCACGGGGATTACTAAGTCGAGGGCTAACGAACCAGTCCTTATATGGCAGGGGTGGCAGTCTCATCCACGGCAGGTGGACCATAGCGAAGCCTACACACTTATCACCATCACCTCAGGTGAGCCCCACCCCACGGCCAGAAACGTCCCCTCTTCACCTAACACCAGTTGTTCTAATCCCATCCTTTTTGTTTATACTCACACCACCAAACTCTTTATAACTCGTTTTGTAAATTAATGATAGATGGTGTGGCAGTGTAGAGCACCGCAGATGGGGTCCTAAGCAGTTCTAGTAACAAGGTAGTATCCGTTCCGTAAAACTAACTAGGAACGGAAATCCCTACAGTTACCAAGGACACGTCGGTAATGGTTTTCAATGGAAATATCTATATTTATACAGCAAGTTACTGACATAAATATAAATACCTGAGATCGAGTAGGTATTAAACTACACAATGTTTAACACATTCCAAAGTTGACTAGCATCACTGTCTATCGGCGCGGTAAATAAACATGGGTTCAATGGGCTTAAGATGGGTTAGGACTTGCCTTCAGTTGCTTCTTCGAAGTCCGCTTCAGGCTCGGGTTCTTCAGGCTCTTCGGGCTCTTGGGCGGCTTCAACTTCTTCTTCTTCTGCTACAAGCAATAGTTACAAAAGACTACCAAAGAACAACCAAGAAACTAGAAAAAGAAACAAACATCAAACAAGTTATGGAGTTTGAATTGGCTAGTATGGTAGGGCTCATGCTGTGGGTTCCAATGGTATATTAGTTGTGATGATTGGAGTTAAGATGTGGCGGTAAAGTCAGCGTCAATGTGTTATGACGGACTGCAGAAAAATCTGTCTGGACACGGGGTTCGGCCTGTGTCCTTGCCCTCTGGGCACTCAGGTGCCTGAAATCGGGGATTTTCCTGTGGACCCGTGGGTTGTGGTGAAAGTTCGGGATTTCGGGAAAGTTTGGGGTTCACAGGAAATTCGGGGTTTTCGGAGAGTTCGGGGTTCACGGGAAAGTTCGGGGTTCACGGGAAGTTCGGGGTTTTCGGAAAGTTCGGGGTTAACAGGAAGTTCGGGGTTTTTCGGAAAGTTCGGGGTTCACGGGAAATTCGGGGATCACGGGAAATTCGGGGTTTTCGGAAAGTTCGGGGTTCACGGGAAATTCGGGGATCACGGGAAATTCGGGGTTTTCGGAAAGTTCGGAGTTCACGGGAAATTCGGGGATCACCGGAAATTCGGGGATCACGAGAAATTCGGGGTTTTCGGAAAAGTCCGGGGTTCACGGGTTGGTTACACTCCCGGCGACACCGGGCGTGCTCCCGACTTTGGTTCGCGTTCCCGGTAACTTGATCACGAATCTTGAGGCAACGACGGGTGTTTTGGAACCCTTGTGTCAAGCTCTACGCAATGGTGTGGTTGACGTTAGCATTTGGCTATTGCCGCAACGAGAACGCGGCGTGCCAGTGCGCGCTCCGGACGCGTTCTGGACGCGCTCCGGCGTTCCTGGGCGCATTCCGGCACAACCGAGCACACATCGCGTTCCCGGCGCTGCAGAGCATGAGGCCGCGCAGCACCCGTCCATAAAGCTTCACCGCGACTTCACGACAGTTGTGACGCATAAGACTTCGTCGGAACACCACGGCATGACGGCCGGCGACGTGGTGGCGCGGCGCGCGGCGGAGGCTTACGTGGACCGACCAAACGGCGCTACGGCTACCCCTCTCTCGTGCTCGGTTAGTTTCCTAAGGAGCTAGTAACACTACCAGCGCGAGGAATCGAAAGACGGCGGCCGGGTAGGTGGTGCTCACCGGAGAGGAGTGGCGGCGGCCGAATTAGGAGAAATCGCATAATTGACGGTGGTGGAGGGCAATTCCAGTGAGGGCGAGGTCGTGGACGAGCTCTAGGATGTGATGGAGCGAAGGGGACGCGCAAGCATGGAGGGAATTGATTTTGGAGTCGGTGGGGGGGGGGTGAGCTCGGCGCGGCAGTGAGTTGGAGCAGTCGGGCGGTAAACCTTGGATGGTTTCGGCAGCTGCGTGGCGTCCTCGAGCTTCGGTGGCTAGGGTCTGCGGCTGCCAGCGTGTGGCAGAACCGCCCCAAAACACTGGACGGCTCGCCTAGGATCGATATCGGGTGATATTGAGCAACAATACCCAAATAGTACAACATGAGTGATAGTATAAAATAGGAAACCGATTAGGTCGTACAATAAAGTTCAAGCAGTCTTAAGAGGAATAAGTTTAAAACAGAGTTTTAAAACATAGAGGAAGTGACATAGAAGAGATACGACGGTTTCCTACGATGAAACATATCTTGCCCTAAGACATGCTTCACTCCTCGCGACCGAAGTTCGGTGAGGAGGGAACCGGTTCACAGGACCAGTTCGCAGGAGCCTCACCTTCCAACACTCCTTGGCCGCAACAGCCACACCAACCTGCAGGGAGAACTACACACACAACAAAAAGAGGAAACACTAAACCGTGAGTACTAATTACTCAACAAGTCTTACCCGTCGAAAATGGCCAACTACAGCCGACTCCTAAGCA
>BCLG01000429.1:170416-186524 GCA_001602295.1 Zoysia matrella | reverse complement strand
GGTTACGCTCCCGGCGACACCGGGCGTGCTCCCGACTTTGGTTCGCGTTCCCGGTAACTTGATCACGAATCTTGAGGCAACAACTAGTGTTTTGGAACCCTTGTGTCAAGCTCTACGCAATGGTGTGGTTGACGTTAGCATTTGGCTATGGCCGCAACGAGAACGCGGCGTGCCAGTGCGCGCTCTGGACGCGTCCTGGACGCGCTCCGGCGTTCCTGGGCGCGCTCCGGCACAACCGAGCACACATCGCGTTCCCGGCGCTGCAGAGCAGGAGGCCACGCAGCACCCGTCCGAAAAGCTTCACCGCAACTTCACGACGGCTGTGACGCGTATGACCTCGTCGGAATACCACGGCACGACGGCCGACGACGTGGTGGCGCGGCGCGCGGCGGAGGCTCACGTGGACCGACCAAACGGCGCTACGGCTACCCCTCTCTCGTGCTCGGTTAGTTTCCTAAGGAGCTTGGGGCGCTACCAGTGCGAGGAATTGGAAGACGGCGGCTGGGAAGGTGGTGCTCACCGGAGAAGGGGGGCGGCGGCCGAATTTGGGGAAAAAGCAAAATTGACGGTGGCGGAGGGCAATTCCAGCGAGGGCGAGGTCGTGGACGAGCTCTGGGGTGTGGTGGAGCGAAGGGGGACACGCGGCGCAACGTTGGGCTTCGTTTGTAGCCGGACGGCGCTCGGCAGCGTATTTCCACACAGCTGCGGTGGGGCGGCGATTTTTGGCGTGTTTCTCGAGTGTTAAGCAGCTGCGTGTCGTCGTCGCCTCGGTGGCAAGGGTCTGCGACGTCCAGCGCGATGTCCCGGCGAGCTGAACGGGTCGGCAAGTCGGTGCCCGGCATTCAACGCGTCATGACAGAGGTCGCCGCTCTCCGGGTTGCCAATGACTCTGTTTCCCCTTCACGCGGCGCTGCGGGTCAGAGTGGATGGCGGTGTACGGCTCCGCCCTTGCCTAGCGCGAGCTCGCCGGCACAGCCAGCTGGAGTCGACCAGCACGCGTAACGCGCTGAGGAAGAAGACAGGGGCGCGGACCGGGCCGAAGGAAAAGGAAGAAGGGAAAATGGGCCGGCCTGGGGAGAGGTTTCGGCCCACTAGAAAGAAAATCAAAATTTTCCCTCCTTAAATCCTATCATAATTTCCTATTCTAGGTAATTGAATTTGGTGCTAAGGCTTTTGGGAAAAAAAAAATTCAAACTCCAGATCAAACACTTGTCCAATTCACATTTTATGTTTCGAAAATTTGACTTCTAGATAACTACTTTCTAATTTTTAGTTCCTTTTAAAGAAAAAAGTGTAAAAATTGGCCTAACTAGTTTGTCAAGGAAAGATTTTTTTTTTAAACTCTCTTTTTTCTTAACTTGAGATTTGGGATGTGACAACCACATAGTGGTGTCACTATACAGTGAGGGTCCAGTGACATCGTCAGTCAGCCTGCCCCTAGGAACTGCTCAATAGTGCTGGGCACTGTCGATGTTGCATCCGCGACTAGTTGCCCTTCCTAACAGCAACGGTGGGCAGATGCTGATATCATCACGTACGGCCGCCACTATTGTGACACCTAGTAATGGCTGGTGTGCTGGCGTATGGATAAGCACCGGTGGTGGGGCTACTGATGTTGGACATCAGTGGCAAGCACTGATGGCATCAACATGTCCATAAATACTATCTTGTCTGTATAGCAGAGACTTCTAGCTTGTATAGACCATATAAGTGAGATTGTCAATTGTGTAACACCTATTGTTCTTGAAGCCGAGGAAATAAAAATTTGCAAAAGGAATTGAGAATTTAAAATTTTGAGTTCAAAAGGATTAAAGGAATCTGAGTCGTAACTCCAAATTCGAATTTAACTTGAAACCGGTCAGCTCCGACCCTTGAGGTCCGCAGGCTGACGCCTGCTCCAGCAGGTCTTCACTGACGTGCATAAGAACTCCCTCTCGACGGAGTTCGTGACGCACATGTTGCAGCAGCTCCCGGGCATCATCGCTGCCGAGGTGATGAGGGCGCTTGAGGACGAGGCTTCGCTGACCCTGGCGCTGACTCGCTCCCACTACCTGGACGTAGACTTCGACCGGATTGTCGAGGGTTTTGCTTTTTGGTTGTCGGAGTAAGAGATGGGGACGCTCGAGGCCGAGATGCAGCCGTCGGCGCGAGAGGTCGTCGCTGACTTCAACATGCCGAAAGTTCTTCGGGAGCGGTTCGGCTACCCACCCCACGTGCAGCAGCGGCGTCCTTAGTTATCTGTAGGAAGTAGTAGTGTTTTGTATCCGACCGTGTAATGAACACTTTTGGATGATATGTAAATACGCAAGTTTCTGACCCTCTTCTGTGTTTCAGTGTTTCTCACTTAACGTTTCTCCAGTTTCGTTGGGCGTTGATCAAGCAACTGGATCGCATATAGCTCGTAGGGTCGAGTGTCAGGCTCGATACAGCCGTATAGCATCACCAACGCTGGGTCGGATCGTTGGCCGCGAGAAAAACTTGAACGAGAGTGCTTTCGTAACTTGGCACATCCGAGGGTCACCCGCGAAACTTGACGCGGATCGAGGGTCGGGCCCCGAGGAAACGGAGGGAGGCGCGAAGCCTTTTCACGAGACTAAGACACGGAGCCTTAGAGTGTAGGAACGAGGTGCGAAGCCTTGTTGAAGCTAAGGTACGGAGCCTTAGAACGTGAGAACGAGGCGCGAGGCCAGAAGGGTCGAATGCGAAGGGGTCGATCATTCCGGCCCTCAAGTGGGGACTTTGAGATTAGCCCTCGGGTAGTGCAGGGTAGACGAGTTGGCTGCACTTCATTGCCAAAGCATAGTTAGTGAAACAAGATAATGCATAGAAACTTAGCTGATTTTATTATGTGGCTATGGCGGGCCGGACTCCGACGGTCGGTGCTCGACCGGTGGGAGCTGTGCGCCTCGGAGTGTTGACAAAATGAGGGTTCAGTTTGTTGAAGCGCGCCGTCGAGGTAGACGCGTAGACGGTCATAGTTTTCCTTGAGCATGGGGTTGCCGCCACCAGATTCTCGTACGACGTGTCGAAAGCGAGTGTGCCGCCGTCCATTATCTGCTGATTAGTGGACCGGGCCTGAGCTCGGGCGCCACCGCTCGTCGCAGCGGCACCTTGCCTAGACCATTGCCCCGGTCACAAGCTTGCGCCGGAGAGCGTCTTCGACGACAGAAAGAGCGCAACGGTGCGGAGAAGAGTCATCGTCAAGAGCCTTGCCGGGGGTATCGTCAAGAGCAGTAGCGTGAAGCACTCACGGGACGGGTCATGGCCCAACACATCGTGAGGTAGACGACGAGGTGAACGACGGCGAGAAGCGAACGCTGCTTGCGCAGGATCTGAAGGTGAAGCTCGCCGCCGTTGTCGGCAACAAAATCCAGGCTTCCGAAGCGGAAGGCCTGGCCAACAGCGAAGGAGGATGCTCCACGATCGACCATCACGGCGATGGCAACAGTAAACCCTCGAAGAACAGGCGAGAGATCGAGGATTCTCTCACCAAAGCGAAAATCGAAGCCATCAAAAAGCGAAACGAAAATGCACAACAAAAAACCCCCTTCTTGGCACGCCAACTGTCAGTGTTCTGACCACCTACACAGTTAAATTTACGTAATCGGAGGGAGTATTCGTGCGCTTTTCGTATTCGAATGGCCTAGTCTATGAAACAGACTCAAAGATTAACCTGGTTCGAGCCGCCGAGAGGTATAATACCCTACGTCCAGAGATGAGAGAGATCAAATCATATGAACTCAAGAACACGAGTACGATGCGGAAGGGCCTTAGCTCGATCAAGAACCCTAGCTCACGTGGATGGATGTGGTTATAGTGGGGTGGCTTGAATACAACTTAGCTAACTTTACTTGTTCTCATCCTCTTTTCTTCTCTCTTGTTCGTGTAATGCTCCAGGGTACCCTTTTTATAAGGGTCGGCTCAGGGTCACTAATTTGGCGCCTACAGAACCTGCTGGCCCCCATCAGGTGGGGCCTCGGTCGTCGCCTAAGTTGGTCGTCTGACGCCCGCTGGCGCCGGTGCAGTAGACTGCTGGCCTTCGTACGTCCTTTGTTCAGTCGTGGGGGACAAAATACAGTTTTCCATCTTGGTTTACGGATCGTTTGGCTGCTTTACCAACTTCTGAAACACTTTATCTCCCGGTAAGGTTGCTTTACCTCCTGCTATACGTTGACAAAAATCTCTGCAGCTGTCAGTGGTTGGTTGCTAAGGCGGTGCCCGACCCCCGAGGGTCGGGTCAGAGTGTTGGCTTCTAGCCGTTGGTAGGCTGAATCTTATTGTCGTGTAGCTTTGACCTTTCGTCGGTCCAGCTTGGACGCTTGCGCGGTTCCGACCCCTGAGGTCGGGACGTTCTAGGTGAGATGTGATCCTTTGTGGGCCATAGATGGGTCGTAAGCCATAGTTTGTAGATGGGTATTTGAGTAGAGGCCGGGTCCGTAATTAACCAGGGTATACTATCCCAACAAGAGTTATTTAAAATTTTACACATTTGAATTAATTTTTTTAATAAAATGAATGGTCAAAATTTATGTTAGAAGTCAACAGTGATATCAATTTAAGAATGAAGACAATATATTTTTGCGGGACATATGTATAATAGAATGGGAGGAAATTCGAGATTGTTTCTTTCTAACGTGGAGCTGCATCCATGTTTTTGCGCGACATATGTGTAATAGAATGGGAGGAAATTCGAGATTGTTTCTTTCTAACGTGGTGCAGCGGAGGCAGCTCTTGAAGATGGATGGAAGGTCGTACGGTACAGCACAGGTCGGACGCTAGCTCTCTCGATCCATCTGCTGTAACATGCATAATCATGACAACGCGGTGACCTCACAGCCATGGCTGAATTATTAGAGCCCATCGCACGCCGGCTAGTCACCAACCCCACAGCGGCCGCCGCCGCAGCGCTGGACGGACACTAGCTCTCTCGTTCCATCTGGTGTGTGCGTAATCATGACACCGCGGTGACCAACTCCTGCGAGCCGCCGCCGACCCCACCACGGCCGTGCATACCGGCGAACCTCCTCCCTTATAAACCAGCACGACACCACCACCCTCATCAGCCTCTCAGATCGCCGTCGTGAGCTAGTAGTAACTAGTAAGTGCAGCCTCCTAATCCACCGACAGCAAGCTATCTAGCGAGCAAAGAAGGATGGAAAAAGGCTCGTGCAATATCGCCGGTGACGCGACGCCCCTGCACGTGGCGATGCTATCGTCCCTTGGGATGGGCCACCTGATCCCGATAGCGGAGCTGGCGAGGCGCCTGGCATCGCGGCACGGCGCCACGGCCACGCTCGTCGCCGACGTCACGTTCGCGTCGTCGGCGTCCGCCACTCAGCACGCGTTCGTCGCCTCCATTCCGCTGTCCATCTCCGCACTCTCGCTGCCGCCAGTCGACCTCTCCGACCTGCCCCATGGAGCCTCCATCGAGACGCTCATGTCCGAGGAGTGCGCACGCTCCATCCTAGCGCTCACCGACATCCTCCTCGACCTGAAAGGCTGAAACGGACCACTGGGCGGCTCGTCGTGTTCGTGGCCGACCTCTTCGGCGCGGCCTCGTTTGACGCGGCTGCGGCCGCGGGCAAGCACCTCTTCCCGACCAACCTCCACATGCTCACGCTCATCCTCCACCTTCCCGACCTCGACGCCTCCGTGCCCGGCGAGTTCCGCGACCTTCCCGAGCCGCTGCAGCTGCCCGGCTGCGCGCCCATCCCCGGGGCCGACATCATCATGCCGCTCCAGGACAAATCCAACCCCAGCTACAGCTGGATGGTGCACCATAGCGCTAAGTACCGCGATGCCGACTCCATGCTCGTCAACTCCTTCGACGCCGTCGATGTCGGTCCCTCAATGATCTTGCACTTACAGCACACATCTAGCCGACCCCTAGAACTCACTCCCGACCCTTGAAGCGTGAAGATAAACAGTGCGTAACGGAAAAGCAAAGACAAACACACGCGAACTGGCCAAGTGAATTGCCTATCTTCTTGCTTCTATATTTACCAGAGGAAAGCCTCCGAGTTTTATACACACGCTGCAAGTGCAGCAATAATTTCTTACAACTACCAACTACTCTACTGTACATCACTGTACACTTTTTGAATTTGGCATCCACGGCCACAATGCGCACGTCGCCTGTCAAGCGTCGCCGACTGCGCTGCCACAGTGGAGTCCTGTCGGGCGTCTCGTCGCCTTGGAACTGCCGAAGGAGTACAAACGGAGCAGCAGAGTTGTTGTGTCCAACAATCTCCTCCTAACCATGCTGCTCCTCAGCCACCTTGATCACGCCGACCCGAGACCAAGCCTCCAGGAATCAGTCGCGCCCAAGTGACTTGGTAAGAGTGTCCGCGAGTTGCCGACCAGTTTCAACGAACTCGAGGACAATCCGCCCTCCCTCGACGCAGTCACGGATGAAGTGATACCTCACGTCAATGTGCTTGCTGCGATCGTGAAGGACGGGGTTCTTGCACAGGGTGATGGTGGACTTGTTGTCCACCATCAGGGTCGGTGCTTGCAGCTACTCTCCTGAGAGCTTGCACAGCAGCAGATGGAGCCACACACCCTGACATGTAGCTGTCGCCGAAGCGATGTACTCCACCTCGCACGTCGAGAGTTCCACCACTCGCTGCTTCTGGGCCTGCCAACTGATGAGGTTTTGCCCCAGATAGAACACAACGCCGGTTGTGCTCTTCCGGTCGTCGATGTCGCCGCTCATGTCACTGTCACTGAACTCGGTCAGCTTCAGTGAACCTCCGCCGGTCCTGCGGTACTGGACTCCATAGCCTTGCGTCCCTGCGACGTAGCATAGGATCCTCTTGACAGCGGCGAGGTGATCCTCCCTCGGATCTTGCATGAAACAGCTCACGAACCCCACGACGAACGCAATGTCCGGCCGTGGGTTCACCAGGTAGCGCAGCCCATGGTACCAGAACGCATCAACGGTCGGCGCTGTGCTCCTCTTCGACAGCTTCAGCCGATCCTCCATCGGTGTCTGTGCTGCCTTGGACTCCGAGAGGCCTGCCCTCTCTAGGAGCTTCGGCGCGTAGGCGGACTGGGAGAGCTTGATGACTCCTCCCTCCTGCATTACCTTGATGCCCAAGTAGTAGGATAGCAACCCCAAGTCGCTCATCCTGAATAGAGACGTCATCTGTTGCTTGAACGTCTCGATGTCCTCCTTCTTGGCGCCGGTGATGATAAGATCATCGATGTAGACTCCGACGATCAGCGTGCTCCCCCTGGAGCGTCGTGTGTAGAGCGCATGCTCACTTATACACCTGGTGAAGCCAAGCTTATTTATGCTTGCATCTAGCTTGGTGTTCCACGCTCGCGGAGCCAGTCGGAGCCCGTACAACGCCTTCTGCAGCCGGAGCACCTTGTGCTCTTCACCCTTCTCAATGAAGCCCGGTGGTTGTTCTACGAACACCTCCTCGGCTAGCTCTCCATTGAGCAATGCTGACTTCACGTCCATGTGATGGACCTGCCAGCCTTTCTCCGCCGCCAACGCCAGCATGAGTCAGACCGACTCCATCCGCGCAACTGGCGCGAACACCTCGTCGAAGTCCACTCCTTCTCGCTGCACGTACCCCTTGGCAACCAGCCTCGTCTTGTGCTTCACCAGCTTCCCATTGGCATCACGCTTCACTTTGAAGACCCACTTGAGCCCGATCGGTCGACAACGGGTCGGCGGATCCACTAGCTCCCAAGTGCGGTTCTCTTCAATTGAACGCATCTCCTCTGCCATGGCCTTCTGCCAGCATGGGTCGCGTTCGGCATCTACGAATGTGCTTGGTTCCTTGGCAGTCATCGTCAGCTGTTGCTGCGCGCTGCGTTCCACCTGAGTCCCTGTCCTCAGGTGTTGAGGGTTGGTGATCAAATCATTGATCGACCGATACCTCAGTGGTCCTTTGTCCTGCACCGCATCAAGGTCGGGAGAGCGGGCGGGAGGTGGCGACACGAACCTTGGTCTCACTGTCGATCTCTCCGACCAGGAAGACCTTGAGCTTCCTGTACTCGCGGTGTCTGAGTCGCTTTGCCGACCCTCAGACCCCGACCCTCCACGTTGACCCCGGCCCTCGGGCCTCGAGTCACGTCAGAGCAGACCGCCCGACCTTTGGCCACGCCGACTTTCGCCGGGCCAACCGCCCGACCTTTGGCCGCGCCGACTACCCAACCCGAGGACCTGGAGCCGCTCTGCCCAGCCGGATCCGAGTCCTCCTGACTTGCTGATCCCGGGCACCACCGACCTCCCGTCCCAGCATCGCGCCGACCCTTAGTCGCAGCTAAAACGCGCCGACCGTCGGAGTCAGAGTCCTCCTGACTCGATGACCTCGACCCTTGGTCGCGCTGACCTGCCGGTCGCTTCCTGCGCCGACTCCTGGAGTCCGAGCATTGCTCCGCATACTCTGAGTCGCGCGGTGCGGCTGATCCAGAATCGCACCGACCCCGACCGTCCGAGCCCTCTGGCTCTGCCGACCTCGGTTCGCGCCGACCTCTGGCATTACCGCGCTCAACTCCCTCTGAAGCTGAGCCCACCTCCTCTATCTTTGAGGAGTGCTCGAAGGAGAAGGAGCTCCGCGAGCCTGCCTCTCCTTCATCGGCATTGGTCCCTGACCAGTTAGAGTTTGCCGCCTCGTAAAAGACGACATCCCGAGAGATATGCACCCTCTTCCCGACAGGGTCATATAGGCGATACGTCTTACTCCCGGCCTCATAGCCAAAGAACACCATCTTAGTGCTCATATCCTCCAGCTTGCCGAGGTGTGGCTTCACCGTCTTCATGTGCGCCACTCAGCCGAATGTTCTGTGGAAGGACATGTCTGGCTTCCTCCCATGCCAAGCCTCGAAGGGGGTCTTCCCGGCTACGGCTTTGGTCGGCGAGTGGTTGAGGATGAACACCGCCGTGCTCACCGCCTTACCCCAGAACGCCGCCGGCATATCCTTGGCCTTCAACATCCTCCTGGCCATGCCGACGATGGTCTGGTTCCACCTCTCCACGACACCATTCTACTGCGGCGAGTATGGTGCCGTGAGGTGCCGCTCTAAGCCCTTCTCGGCGCAGTACCGACCAAACTCCATCGAGGTGAACTCTCCACCCCGGTTGGTCCTCAGCACGCACAGTTTCCGACCCGTCTCGGTCTCAACCCGCGTCTGAAACTCTACGATGGCTCTGGGAGCCTCGTCTTTGGTGGTAAGCAGTCGTAACCACATGTACCGACTGCAGTCATCTACCAGTAGAAGGAAGTAGCGCCGACCCCCATGTGTCGGCGGGGTGATTGGTCCACACATGTCGCCGTGCACGAGGTCCAGAAGACCCTCAGCATGGTACGTCGCCTTGCATGGAAACGACTGTCTCCACTGCTTTCCGGCGAGGTAACTGTCGCACAGCTCCTCGACATGCTCGATAGTGGAAAGGCCTCGCACCATATCGTGCCGACCTAGCCTTGCCAGCGCATCAAAGCTGATGTGGCCAAACCGCCCATGCCACAGCCATGCATCGTCACCAAGCCTCGCCGCCAGGCACACCGGCTGTGTCACCTGGAGCTTGGTGGTGTAGAGACAGTTCCTCCCGCGGTTCACGTTCAGCAGCAACCGCCGCTCTCGGTCTCTGACGCAGAGGACCTCGTCTTTGAGCAATACCTGGCACACTTACTCGTCCAGCTACCCGAGGCTCCAATGTTGGTCTTTAGGTGTGGGATGAAGTAGACTCCGGTCAACGCGCGGTGCTCGCCATTCTGACCCCTGAACACCACCGTGCCTTGTCCTTCAATCTTCACCACCGACCCGTCCTCGAACTTGACCAACCTCGAGATGGCGGAGTCAAGCTCTGTGAAGACCGCCTTGTTGCTCGTCATGTGGCTGCTGGCCCCTGAATCGAGGTACCAGACGTCCTCGACGGCATCTTCCTTCTTTCCCAGGTGAACATGAGCCCGAACCTCATCCAGCTCAAGTTCTCGATGCTCTCCATCCTCTAGGACGTCCCCGAGAGCACAAAGTTGCGATAGCAGCAAAGGCGAATCTTACTCGCCCTCTTCCGCCAGATGGGCCTTCCCCTTCTGCTCTCGGCCCAGGCGAGCGCGCCCCTGACTCCCGCGGTCACGGCGCTTGGGCGCACGGCAATCACGTGCCCAGTGCCCCTTCTTGCCATAATTGTTGCACTCGTCGTCGGCGCATGGGGAGGGTCTGTCATTCCTTGGCTTGCCTCTACCACGCCCGCTCTGACCGGAGGTGGACGGGCTGCCCGCCTGCTATCTGCAGCGCGCCCTCCATTCTTCCTTCGTCAGCAGCAGCCTGCTGCTAGTACTTGTCGGTGTTGCTGCCGCGGCGCGGTCTTCGACCGCCTTCAACCTCCCGATCACGTCCTCTAGCGTGAGTTCCGAGAGGTCGAGCAGAGTCTCAATCGAGAGAGCAATCTGCTCGTACTTCGCCGGCACAACCCGCAGGTACTTCTCTATAACCCGCTGCTCAGCGATCTCGTCACTGAGTGCCGCTAGCTCCGCCACCAGCGAGGTGAGTCGCAGTGCGAAATCCTCCACAGACCCGCCATCACGGAACGTGATGTTCTCGTACTCCTTCCAATGCAGCTGCGCCTTCGCCTTCTTCGCTCGGTCCGAGCCTACACGCATTGATGCGAGCTTCTCCCACGCCTCCGCCGCTGTCTAAGCTCTTCCCAAAATGGAGATGAGATCTAGCGTCACCGCGTGGAGAATCGCCTCCAGCGCCAAATTGTCCTCCGTGTCGTCGTCAATCTCGGACTCAACGGCGACCCACAAGCCACGCGCCTGGAGCATCACCTTCATCAACACCGCCTAGTCGGAGTAGTTCGTGCGTGTAAGCGTATCATAGGTGGTGGCGCCGCCGAATTTCTTCACAGTCTTGGGGACGACGACCGTGCGCGATCCGAAGCGGTCCCTTCCGCAGCGCCGCTCTGCGCGACCCCGGCGCTCAGGAGAGCGCTCAGGTGTCCGCACCGGTGAACCCACTAGAGAAGTCTCCGGCGTGCCTGCCATCGCTGCTGGTGCTCAACCTTGCTCCGATACCAATTGTCGGTCCCTCAATGATCTTGCACCTACAGCACACACCTAGCCGACCTCTGGCCGACCCCTAGAACTCACTCCCGACCCCTGAAGTGTGAAGATGAACAGTGCGCAACGGGGAAGCAGAGACAAACACACGTGAACTGGCCGAGTGAATTGTCTGTCTTCTTGCTTCTATATTTACCAGAGGAAAGCCTCCGGGTTTTATACACACGCTGCAAGTGCAGCAATAATTTTCTACAACTACCAACCACTCTACTGTACAGCACTGTACACCTTTTGACTGCGCACGTCGCCTGTCACACGTCGTCACCTGCGCTGCCACAGTGGAGTTCCGTCGGGCGTCTCGTCGCCTTGAGAACTGCCGAAGGAGTAAAAACGGAGCAGCAAGGTTGTTGTGTCCAACAGTCGATCGAGGGACTCCTTCGACGCCGTCGAGCCAGGGCATGCCAAGGTCCTCCGCCAACCGGAGCATGGCCGCCGCCCCGTCGTATACCCCGTCGGCCCCCTTATACAGAACAACAACGATGACGACTCTTCCTCCCTCGCGCCGTGCATGGCGTGACTGGAGTGGCTGGACAGGCAGCCGGACCGCTTGGTGATCTTCGTCTCCTTCGGTTCCGGCGGCTCGCTTCCCGTGGATCACATGCGCGAGCTCGCTCTCGGGCTGGAGCTCAGCGGGCAGCGGTTCCTGTGGGTGGTGCAGAGCCCCAACGACGAGGGCTCCGTCAACGACAACTACTACGACGTCGAGAGCAAGAAGGACCCCTTCCCGTACCTGCCCGAGGGTTTCGTCGAGTGCACCAGGGACACGGGCGTGCTCGCGCCGTCGTGGGTGCCGCAGACCAAGGTCCTGGCGCAACGCGCCACCGGCGGGTTCCTCACCCACTGCGGCTGGAACTCGGTGCTCGAGAGCCTGGTGTACGGCTTGCCCATGGTGGCCTGGCCGCTCTACGGGAGCAGCTCCAGAACGCGGTCATGCTGGCCGACGCCAGCGTCGATGCCGTGATCCGGGTGCCTGAGGCCAGTAAGAGCAGGGACGAGATCGCCGCGGTGGTAAGGGAGCTGATGGAAGGGGAGGGGCAGAGTGCCGCGGTGCGCGACAAAGTGGGCAGAAAGCCGCGGCGGACGGGCTTAGCGAGGGCGGCGCCGCCGCCGCCGTGCTGGCGGAGGTCGTGGAGAAATGGACAGGTGGAGAGAGCGAGGCGCCACATGCGTACGCACATCGGTACATACTCCTGTTATTGTGTGCGTTGATGCACATGGTGGATGTTTTTATACTTTGGGTGGACGTGTACTTCCTCCGTTCTTTAATTATGTCGCTGTTGACTCTAAATTCAACTTTGACCTATTTGTGTTATTCAAAAAATTTCAATAATTTTATATATTTTGATATAATTTGATTTATCATTAGAGTTATTTGAATCACAACTTAAAATTTTACATATTCGAGAAATTTTTTTGAATGAGATGAATAGTCAAAGTTGATTGTAAAAGTCAACGGCGGCATCACGAAGGAAGTATTTCTTTTCATTCTGTCTGTGAATCTGAATAAATATATACGGAGTATATCTCCTGCGCACTGTATTGGATCATGGTAAAACTTAAATGAATCGCCACGTCTCAGTAACACCATGAGAAAAAATACTAGTGCATGGGTTGAATGTCATTCTATTTTTCAATCTCGGAGAAGACCACGGAAAAAAACTCAAATGAATTACGGTACCCCAGTGATACTAGCAACCAAATTATACTTTTTCGTGCACTTTTAATACCCAGTTTATCTCAAGCACAAGAATTAAAACAAAGTGAGAAAAGTATGATGCATAGAAATGAGAAGAGACATAGAGATCGTGAAAAAAATATACAGGAAATGAGGGATTATGTCCCAAAACATAGGTGTCGAACTCCTAAAACCAAAATACATTTGGCCCAGACCAGCTCGAAGAGCCCAGAGGCCGGCCAGGATCAACCATCGAAGGCAAAGTATACATAATTGGCCTGCTCGAGCAAGCGAGCAGCCCAGCCCGAAAGCCATCGAATGGCCTGCCTCGGCTTCCTCGCCTCCAACCTCCTCCCTTCGTCCTATAGTGGGGTTGGAGGCCAACGCTAGACCACGAGGGTCGCGCACCATCTCAACTTCTGACCACGAGGGTTGGGCACCACATCAAAGCCTGACCACAAGAGTCAGGAACCACCTCCAGCTGACCGGGCGGTTGAAGCAACTGATGAAAGGAGATATTTCCGACGCAATCAAGTAACGCTGACGCTGCATGTTAGACTGTGGCCATGAGCTGGACACCAGAGTGTGCGCTACCCAACAAGACAAGGATGGTAAAGCAACCCTTACGTCAGCCCATGTCGTACCCTGTAGCGATAAAGCAATCCGACGTGCAGGCAGCATTGGGTAGGCTCGCCCCGTGGTCACCTTTACCTTCCCTGAGCATGGAAAATATAACGACAACCTGATACGCACATGCTAGCTGTCTACCAAAATAGTTCGGAAATGCTTCGTGTTCGCTGCAGCAGGGGGCCGTTCGGTTTATCAGGCTGTAAGTCATGTAACTCTGATCTAAGTTGTAAAGACCAAATGATGGAGAAAAGAGATTGAATCGAGTACTAACACTACTAAAAACTATTTCAACTTTTTCTACCTATCTAACAAGCAATTCTTAGCAAGATTAAGTCTAAGCAAAAAAAAAAATACAAGCTAAAAGACAACTAGGCACAAGAGATAGCAAGAAGATAAACTAGCTAGAAAGCAAACAAAGCACCAAACAAATCCTACACATTCTCGTGATAAAAGGTAAACAAACACCAAACAAATCCTACACATTCTCGTGATAAAAGGTAAACAAACAAGCAAGGTCACTAGCATCAGAGCCATTAAGAGAAATCATAAAGCAACCTATAACTCTACTCGTAGAGGTAAATACGGAAAAAGAGAGTCAAAAGAATGCTCAGCGATTTTTTTCGAGGTCTCGAAAGGATGGCGCCTTCTCTTAATCCTCGTTGGACCATTCCCGTCGGAGCCTCGGTCTCTCTCGTCGTTTCCGAAATGATGCTCATAAGGTACGATTCACTCTCAGAGTGGAGTCATTGGCGGCTCGGCTATCGCACAAAATACCTAAGCGCTAGAGCAAGCCTTCAAGGCTCGAGCGCTCTCTCGATGTCTCTTTCGAGCGGGAGACCCGAAACCGCGTACAAACTTGATGTCGACTTCCACAGTCTCTTCGGAAGCTCGGACAATGACGTCTAACCGGTCTACACTTCTAGAGACACTCCTCTCAGCCCTACAAGCTCCAGAAATGTACTTCCTCCGTTCACAAATATAAGTCATTCTAGCATTCAAAATTTATTCTTCAATATATGTCATTCTCACTTTCCAGTACACCTTTCTCTCTTTCCAATACACTTTCTCTCTTCGCAATAAATCTCTATCTCTATCTCTTTCCTCCTCGTTTTCTACGTACCATGCTTTTTCGCTTTTCTTTAATTCCTGTGCCCAGAGCTAGAACGACCTATAAAAGTAAACGGAGAGAGTATGTATGCTCTTTGCTACTCTTCACAAGTGCTCAAGATCTCTCTAGATACTCTCTTGTGCTCTTTTTGGTGACCCTTGGCTCTCACAAATAATCTTCAACTGTTTTGGTCGCAAACAACCACCACAACAGCTCTCCCAACGGTTTAAATAGGCCCCAAGCCCCGAAACAACCGTTAACAGCCGTTGCAAAAAACTGCCTGCTTTTTGCAGTCATCGGACTGTCCGGTGACTGGAACCATCGGACTGTATAGTGACTCTCAGTCTTCGACTGGTAGAAAAACTGCCTCTCTAAAATCCATTACTTATGACATCGGACTGTGCAGGACCTTCTCTTTTGGATTCCCAAAGACACCTCCTATGGACACCAGTCTTCTGGCTCACCAAACTGTCTGATCTATGATAGACGGACTATCCGGTGACTTCTTCGCTGCAATTCCAGATAGCACCTCTCTCTGAACTCTAGCCTCCTGACTCACCGGACTGTTCGATCACTAACCTTTTGGACTGTCTCTGATCTTCAACTCTAAAGAACACCCTTCTCTGGACTCTGAGCTTCCGCACTGACCGGACTGTTCGGTGACACCAATGGACGGTCCGGTGACTTCCTCAGAAAAGCCTCCAAGAAACTCTCTCTGGACTCCCTGCTTCATCCCTCACCGGACTATCCGGTGACTCTTCTGCTGCTGAAACTTGGCTTCTTCAAGATCTTCGAGCTTTTCGCTGCAACTCTTGACATCTACAAGCTTCCACAGATCACTCAAGTGCCTCAAAAAACATAGAGCATCTATACTCCCTAATTCTTGTAAAATCAAGACGAGTGACCCGACCCCTCTTAGTAGTACCAACTTTCCTATTGACTCAAGGCCTAAAAACTAAACCACACATGGCTCTAAATCATCCTTAGCTTTGAACAAGCTTCTTCCTTTGAAAAGCGCCGGAACTCCGAGCATCCATGAAACAACCAACTCGTAGAAGTGGAGAATATTGTTGATGAACCCACATCCAACGAGTTAGTTCATAGTTCTCATTCAATCACCAAAATCATTCATACCTTTGAATGGACTTCAATGTTCATGAAGCTAACAATCTCCCTCTTTTTGGTGATTGATGACAACCATGAAGCAAAAGATCGAGAAGATAATAAATAGATTGAAATGATTGCAAGTTGTCTTACCATTTCTTGTCAATAAGCCCAAATTTGCACAAGAATTCATACCTTAGCTTTGATACTCCCCCTTGATATGTGCATTGCTTCTATTTTTCTTCTTCCTTGATTGATTTTGATTGAATAAGTCTTCATCCATCTTCAATGCTTCATTTCCCTCTACTTCATCTAAAAAATAGAGAATAGCCACAAAATGAGTAGAGGGCAAGGAGTAATACATAGGAGATTTGAGAATTAAGAAAGTATTACACCCTTTGCTATCTTCTTATGATGCTCTTCTTGATCATCAAGGTTCTCTCATCCTTTAATCATCATAATTCTCTTCCTTATCTTCGATCACATTTTTCTCAATCTTCACCTTTCTCT
>BCLG01000429.1:138631-163785 GCA_001602295.1 Zoysia matrella | reverse complement strand
TGTTCAAATTCGGGAAAAATATGGTACAATTCTAAATGAAATATGGTAATCGAAAATATGATTGGAATATTGTTCAGATTATTTTCGATTTTGATTCCGACACCTTTTCACTCATTTTTGTTCCGATTCCGAACAAATTTCGAACATTTCGGAAATGATCGGAACAAAATGTGATTCGAAACCTGAATGGAAACCCGTTCCGTTTTCACCCCTACTTAAGATCTCTGTAGATGCTCTCTTGTGCTCTTCTTGGTAACCATTGGCTCTCACAAATGATCTTCAACTGTTCTGGTCACGCGCAACCTCTACAACAGCTCCCTCAACAATTTAAATGAGCCTCAATCCCCGAAACAACTGTTAAGAGCTGTTGCCAAAAAGCTGTCTGCTTTTTGCAGTCACCAAACTGTTCGATGACTGGGACCATCGGACTATCCGGTGACTCTTGGTCTTCGACTGGCAGAAAAACACTCTCTCTGGAATCTATTCCTTATGACACTGGACTGTCTGGTGTATACTTTCACTGGACTGTCCAGTGACCTTCTCTTTTGGATTCCCAGAGACACCTACTCTGAACACCGGTCTTCTGGCTAACCGGACTGTCTTGCCTCTGATCGATGGATTGTCCAGTGACTTCTTTGCTGCAACTCCAGAGAGCACATCTCTCTGGACTCTAGCCTCCTGACTCACCGGACTGTCCGGTGACTTCTGATCTTCAAGTCCAGAGAACACCCTTCTCTGGACTCTGAGCTTTCGCACTAACCGGACTGTCCGGTGACACCAACAAACTGTTCGGTTACTTCCTCAGAAAAGCCTCCAGAAAACTGCCTCTCTAGACTCTCTGCTTCATCCCTCACTGAACTGTTCGGTGACTCTTCTGCTACTTAAACTTGGCTTCTTCAAGATATTTGCGCTTCCCGCTGCAACTCTTAACATCTTCAAGCTTTCACAAATCACTCAAGTGCCTCAGAAAACATAGAGCATCCATACTCCCTAATTCTTGTAAAACAAAAACGAGTGACCTGACTCCTCTTAATAGTACCGGCTTTCCTATTGACTCAAGGCCTAAAAACTAAGCCACACATGACTATAAATCATCCTTAGCCTTGAACAAGCTTTTTTCTTTCGAAAACGCCGAAACTCCAAGCATCCATGAAACAACCAACTCGTAGAAGTGAAAAATATTATTGATGAATCTACATCCAATGAGTTAGTTCATGGTTCTTATTTAATCATCAAAATCATTTATACCTTTGGAGGAAATTCAATGGTCATCCAGCTAACACTAGTTCCTATATAAGACCACATCGAGAAGTTCTCTCACGAGTATCCCACGCAACAACCACAACGACACACATCTCATCCACCTAGGGCTCTTGCATATGTGAAACCCTAGCGCTCTTGTAACCTGTATCATCGAAGCCCCTTGAGACTAATACCATCACCACTGCTGGATGTAGGAATTACGTCTCACGGTGGGCTGAACCAAGTTAAATCTTTGAGTCTTTTATAAACTAGGCCACCTCAATGTGAAGAGTGCACCATCATCTCGTACCTACTACGAAATTCTACTATATTTGTGGTAAAACCCATCGACAGTAAGCATTTATAGATTTGGTAAAAGTCAAATTTTTCTATTTTCATAATCAATAATGAAGAAGCCATGATATTTTATCATATATGAATTATGTTAGTCGATTCATCATTAAATGATCTTCCATAAAGTGTAACTCTTTTATTGAAAATAATTTATTTTCTAAATATTGTTAGCAATGCTTACATTTTGAGAGGAGGTAGTAATTATTAATAGGTGGAATACTTATTTCCATCCTTACAATGGTTAGAAGTTCAATTTTATCCCTCGTCTAGTTTTATCCCTAGTCTGAAGTGGATGTCCACATGGTACTTTCAAATCATTTTTTTTCAAACTCTAACTCAGTTTTTGGATCCATTTGAACATTTGTGTTTCTTATAATTAATAAAAAAAATCATATATCGATATATCTTTTATATTTAATATTTATATAGAATCTTATTTTGTTGTATTAATTTTAAGACGCCTGTAGATCTAGCAACCACGTCATCTGTATAGTTAGTCATATAGCAGCAGCGATGGGGTCTCAGTCCAATAGCTCGCTGTAGGTGCTCCTGCTCCTCTGTAACTTCTTCCCACCAGCTCGCAGAAGTTCGCCGTGTGCAGGGCTGATGCCCGTGGTCCGTGGATGGAAGTCGCCATGGCCTCAACATCGCCCCGTCCCAGCCATGGTTGTTGCTACTGCATCCATGCCGCTCGTCCCCGACCGGAGCAGCTGCTGACGCGCTCGCTGTGTTGCACGGGATCTCGAAGCTGCTCCCTAGGTCCGACAAGTTCCCCCGGCCCCCTCCTCTCCACAGCCGGCTGAGATCCCGCAATGGAGAGGTGAGTCAGGAGCACGAGGAGGAGCAACTTGCCGGATCCAAATTGTCAGCTGGAGTGAATAGAATGCAGAGTTCTCTACATCAACACTAGTATTTACTATTTATTTACTACTGTTTATCATATATTGAAGTACTCTCTCCGTCCCATTCTTGATGCTTTGGCATTTGAAAAATATTCCAACACGATTGTCGTTTTAGCTTGACCGCTAGTCCTGACCGCTAGGCATTGCTAGACGTGGGAGCAAGTACATTAATCAATACTCCTACTATAGCCAAGGAATAAAATACTTGGGTCTCATCTCCAGCCCCACGATCTCCTCCAACACTCGTCTTTGCGGCCTGCGGGGACGGAGGTGATGGCAGCAGTGACCTGTGACAGAGATGGAGGACTTATTTTTGATGGAGGCAGCAGGGTAAATAGGGACATTTGGAATAGAACGGAAGGAGTATTTCATTGTTTAGAATTTATTGTTGCATCAGCAGCAGCGAGATCATCATAGTTAACATGGTCGGTACGTCCATTTTAGTCTAACGTCTAAGAACCTATCCAAATTCTAAGCTATAATGTCTCCGCATTTTCTCCCTTACGAGAGAGCATGTGGTTTTCAGCTTATCGTAAACTCACACGATGCTAGTCATGTTCGGCTCATAGTTTGAGAAAAGGAAAAGGTGTAGGGGAGGCTGCCATCCCTCCTCAACGAGGGTCGTGTGTGCAAGGCATAGGAAGGCTGTCAACTAACTTCAATGAGAGCATCAGGGTCTTTGTAAGATTTGTATTGTTTGATGTGGTATGTGCTAGAACGTCAAGTAATTTCAAATACAAAGAGTAGCAGTTTTGCTGGAAAGAAAATTTCCTACCGACGGTTATAAACCATGCCCGTGGAGCCCTGTCTCGGATGGCCAACACACGTACAGCACAAGCGAATATAAGCACTACCGTAATGCTTTTTTTAGAAACAACATAATACTCCCTCCATTATAAAATGTGTTTTTTTAAAATTTTCAAACATCCACCTTTAAACATTCGTCTTATTCAAAAAAATTTGTGAAAATATTATTTATTTTATTGTGAAATAATTTATTATTAGAAGTACTTTAAATTTGTCTTGTTTATTTTTTATTTTCATAATTTTTTTTGAATAAAATGAATTATCAAACGTTGATTTAAAAATTAAAAAATATCACTCATTTTGGGATGGAGAAGTAAAAAAATACAAATAAAAATTAACATTTTTAAATAAATGTAAAAAAGTATGCAGTGGCAAAAAAAAAAAGGAAAAGAGAAAACACAAGTAAAGGTTATTCTCCCACCAACTGCAACTTGAGGGGTGTGCGGAGAGAGGGTATAAATTAATCTACGCAGTGGGAATCCTGGTGTTCCTCCTCCCCTCTGTGCCTCTGTACATGGAATCAGAAGTAGAAGTCAAAAAAAAAAAAAGACTCATGTTCCATGATCTGGGCTCGAAATCATTACGTAGAGCCTGTTTAGGGAGCCTTTGAGGGCTTCTGCGCGTCAGGATGCACGTGGGCCAAGTTGGGTTGACCCAACAGCTGACCCAAGTGACCCACAATAATTAGTGTGGATAATGGATCGGCTTGACCCATGAATAATACTGACTCATGAGACCCATGGCTTGACCCAAAGTAAGCTGCTAGCCGCCAATGCTCCTCACTACTCTGTCGGTCAATATGAATTAAAGCATGCGGCCGCTAACAAAATAACAACTGAATTATGCTTCCAAAGCACCTGAAAGATCTTGCGCTCTCAGCCTCTCACTGATCTCCTATGCTACCACTTGTAATGTGATCTTATCAGGAGAAGAAGATGCAAAATTAACACATAACTTTTAGTACATTATGATGGCACAGATATTGAATAACTAATATTTAATAGTAACATTGGCTAACTAATATTTAACTGGTATTTAACAATACATACATGTGTGTATTTAACAATACATATATGACTGGTAGCATTTTCTTTAGCAACAGATTAGGTTTCAATAAGTCAATCATGGAGTTGTTAACTTTGGCATTGTCTAATGTTATGCTAAAAACCTTGTCCTCGATGTTCCATTCCTGAATGCATTTCAGTATAACATTAAACATGCACTGTGCATTGTGAGGAGATTCCATCATAAAGAACTTGATAATTAATTTTTTTATCTTCCAATCCTTGTTGATGAAATGGCTCGTAATACAGAGATATCCTAAAGTCTGATTTGATGTCCATATATCAGCTGTCAGTGACACTTTCGAACAGGAATTCTTTAATAGCTCTCTAAATTCCAACTTTGCAGTTTCAAAGGCTTTCATACAGTCCAACTTTATAGTGGTCCTTGATACCATTTTGAATAACGGGTTCAAATGGGAAACAAAATCTCTAAAACCATCATATTCAACTATAGAGAATGGAAGTTCATGCAAAACAATCATGCGAACAAGTGATTGACGTGTTGCTTCACAATCATGCGAACCAGTGGTCTTCCTATAGAGAATGGAAGTTCATGCAAAACAATCATGCAAAAATGCTGAACCAAGAGCCTGAGGGAGGCTAAAAGAACTACCCCTTTTTTTTATAAAAAAAATGCGGACGATTCAATTCGAGCAAAAATAGGTCTGAAGAAAAAAAAAATAAACAAAAAAGGGGCATTCTGAGTATTTAATTCTAGAACTCTGAACTTTAGGTTTTATACTCGTTACGCAAAATTATTACTTCAGTTCTATGCCCCAAGCCATCTAATAAATAGATAATCACTCAGTATTTCAACTGGGAGGCGCATGCTCCGGTGCTAAATGTCAACGTTGGGGAATTTTCAACAAATCAGAAGCAAATTACAGAAACCTAAACAATGGAAAACACCCCTACAAGATGTGGCATGCGCACAGCACACCCTGGAACGAACAAATGCTGACAACAAACTGGTAAAAGAATGACTTAACTGACGAGAAACAAACATCCTAAGATAATAGCCATCCTTTTAGTTGTCGACAACGAGCTTCCGCCGCTTGTAGTTCACCATCACCTGCCCCTTGATGCCGACGACCATAGCGTTCCAGTCGGTCTCGGGGAATGGTGATACCAGCTCGAACTCAAAGTTCCTCAGCAGGTGCGTCCAGATGGCCTTGATCTGCAGGTAGGCGAAGGGCTCCCCGAGGCACCCATGCCTGCCACCACCAAAGGAGATGTACGAGAAGGCGCCTGCAGCCTTGTCTTCCTCCCTTCCAGGTCTGAACCGATCAGGGTCATATGAGTCAGGGTTCTTGTAAATATGAGAAAGCCTGTTGGCAAATGCTGGGGATGTGGCGACTATGTGGCCCTTTGGGATGTCGTACTCTTTGCCTTCCTTTGTTGTCACGGTGAAGTCGTAGTGTGACTGGCGAAGCAACATGATTAGCGGCGGGTGAAGTCGGAGAGCCTCCTTGATGCACCGGTACAGGACATCCATCTCTGCCAAGATGTCGTGGTCGATCTTGTCCCCGTGACGCTTCATGACCTCCTTCTGCTCCTCCACGGCCTCCGCGAAGTACTGCTTGAACCGGAGGAGGTAGGCCCCAGTCCAGGTCGAGGTAATGGAGCTTGTGTGCTGTCCAGCAAAGAGTGCCGCGATGAGTAGCCCAGTTACTTCACCTTCTGTGGTGGAGCGTCCATTCTTGTACTTGGAATCAATGAAGCACTGCAGCATGTCTTCCTCAGACTGTCCAGAGGCCTTGCGAGACTGGATGATTGTTGCAAAGATTTCGGCCAGACGTGCACGTGCCTGGTCACGGCGCTTGTGTGCAGGGATAGGGAGGTAGGGGAAGATGACACTGATTGGTTGCATTCCATTGTCAAGATCATGGAAGAGAGCAGAGACATCGTCGAAGAGCTTTTCTCGCACCTCCCTTCCCAACAAACACCGGCTGGCGGTCAGGATGATGAGGTGCTCCAGCTCATACTTCAAATCAACAGTGCCACTTTCTCCCCATTTTGAGAAGTACTCCTGCATGTAAGGTTGGATTGGCAGATGGGATTAATCACCAAGCATCTATGGAAAGATGTAATATGATCAACAAAGGCAAAAACAACTATTTAATTAAATCAAACGGGTTTAATATTAACAGGGATAAAATTTTAGCAACACAGAGAAGAGAACTGAGGGTTAAGCTAAATATGCAACAGCCAAAATAGAGAAAGTGGCCCTTCACCTAAAGTCAACAGGTCAGATCCAAAATTCAAATTGACCAAGCCTATAGGAAGACCACTGGAATGACTCAAAACTATCATAGAGATTCTTCATTTTTCTCAAATGATGGATAAGAAAACTATGAGTGCCAGGTATAATAAACCATAGAGGTAAAAAGACACAATTGTTCAATTAAGAATTAGGAAAAAATTAAAAGTCTATTAATGTGTTTCCCCGACCTATTCACACGAAGGAACAACTGAACAAGCAACTCACCTCAAATTTGATGAATTGCATCATAGCCATAAAGACACTCAACATTAAAGTAACATATCGACAAAATGAAAGCAGTTCTCACCTCCGCTTCGGCAACCATCTGATCGACATAGCTGCGGAGCTTGTTAGCACGGAGTGCCTCGGTAAAGAACCGGAACTGCTCCTGCCTGATCGAGTAGTCCACATCGAACACAACCCCAGGGCCGAAGGTCGGCACATTAAACCGGTACACCTCCTGCTGGCTCATCTCAGACTCATTACCCTTGAAGAAGTACGCCGAGACCTCAGGACCAATCAGGAACGTGATCTTGCGGCTGAGGATGGGGACTGTGAAGACACTGCCGAGGCGTGCATACTCCTTCCGGATCATCGGGATGGGGCCGCGCATGAACCGGACCAGCCCGCCCACCACCGGCACCGCGGGAATGGTCGGTGGAAGCCGCTCGCCACGGGAGCCCAACCGCTGGAGGAGCTTGATGAAGGCTATGGTGGCCACCAGGAGCGCCGCCCCGGCAATGAGCCGCTGCTGGTTGTCCGCGAGATCCATCATTTCCTCCTGGTTCATGAAAATTGGCAGGTCCGCAGATTAGAATCAGATCTGCGAACAAGCAGAGATGAAGCTCGGATGGATGGGGAACAAAATGCACTACATGCAAACTTCGATTGTATCGAAGGCATTTGAAATAATGCTGTGCCACCACTACTGTCTGCTGACAGGACAATGCACCAGCATCAGTCATCAGGCCGGCCGAAAGATTCGTTCCGCATGGACTGCCCACAACCACAAGTAAACGCGGGGACACAGCTCTATTAGATCACAACTGGCAGGAGACTGTATAAAGGTCTCCTTTTTGTCATGCCGACAGCCGCAATTGCACAACTAAGAAATACACCAAGGCTATCCGGATCGACCGATCGGACATAGTGCTGATCCCAGCAAGCGAACTAAATCAAGATCTGAATCAGCAAGAAAAACACGGCGCAATCTCCTAACCTCCTGATCGTAGGGTAACCGGAACCCCGTGCTCCCTCTCCTCGTAAACATTCGAAGCGATACGGTGAAGGAAAAAAAAAATCTCACCTTTGAACTCCTCGCCCTCCTCCTCTTCGTCGGGGAAAGGCAGAGGAACGGGGATCGGGTGAGGAGTGCGGAGTGGAGTGGCGGACAGTGGGACGACAGGTGTTTATATAACTGCCACTGCCCGAGCCCGAGGATGGGCGTAGTGGGGACACAAGGGAAAAGATTCCGAGGATCGCAGGAGGATTAACAATGGCGGCGGGCCGGGGGATTACGGGGGGCGGCCGCTGAACCAGGGACGGAGAGAGACAGAGTAGTTGAGATCGGAGTGGGAGAAGGGACGAGAGAGTCTGGGAGGCGCTCACATGCTCACGCGCACGAGGGCCCGGCCATCACAGGTGGCGTGGATCGCTCGGGATCCTTTGTGCGGATGACGCTTCTCGACCGCCTGCCGTCAGCTGAGGGTGGTGCGATGTAAAGCGAATTTTTTCACATTCACCATTATTTAAAGGTCGGATAACCATTATATCACACCTATCTACAGTTCAGAGGTTGGGATAAAAAAAATTTAGGAGTTTTTTTTGTTATTCATGCGAAGACGACACTGGCAGCCGTGGCGATCGTAGATTGAAGAAGCAATTTTGCTATATTTATGGTCCTGAGAAACATGCTTCAAATTTGGATGTTTGTATATACTTTACTGATTTTAAGTTATTATCAATGTTAACTTATCATCTTTGACTATTCATCTTAATAAAAAATTGTTAAAATATGTAAAATTATAAATTATGATTTGAATAACTTTAATGATAAAAAATTAAAATAAAATATCTGAAATTTATCATAGCTTTTAATAAAATGAATAGGCAAAAATATTATTAGAAGTCAACGGCTACAACGATTTAAGAATGTAAAGAGTAAAGTCAAGTTTGTTTCAGTTGATATTTGCATTTTTTTTTCATTTGATATTTTGAGGGAGAGGAAAAAGAGAATTTTGATTTTTCATATTTCAAAAGCGAATATTGATATCAAATGAACTTCGATAAAAAAAAAACTGTACTACAGGAATTGTTGATGAAATTCACAATCCATGCTTCAACCTGGCCATCTCTGTCATCCTAAAACGAAGGGAGCGGCATCTATAATATCTATATAAGTACTACTCTCTTGACACTCAGTGTGCCACATCACCTTTAAATAGTAGCCGTTAGATCATAGAATTTTAATAAAATCTGGTCGTTCATTATCTCATTCTATGGCAGTTGTCAGAGCTCCTGGTCTCCTTCCGCATGGGCAATGAAACGTCTAAAAACTGATACAATGAAAACTCTGTCTGATCTCCTTCCCCATGGGCAATGAAACATCTAAAAACTGATTCAATAAAAACCAGGCGCCCATCAATCCATGCCTCCCCCACCTCCAATCTCTTGGGTCAGACTTCCCCTCCGGCTCCTGGTAAATCTTGCAGACAAAAGGCCAGATCGTCTTCCTTTTCCTTTTTTTTTTCTTATATCGATTTGTATGTTTATCGACCGTGAATCTTTCCATACAATTAAAGGTGACTCAATTCACGATGTTAATAGTGATATTGGCGACAATAGATCAGGTGGTTTGGGGCCATGTGCTGCAGCTCTCCACGCAACTTGCGGCCGGGGAAGTGATGCGCCGACAACCAATTGCTCTGGATAAGTTCTCAGTTGACTTGCTTCCTGCTAATGTTGCTCCACCGTTTATTTAACCCGGTACCAAAAAATCACAAATTTTATTTTGAGTAGGCTGCCCATCCGTGCCTAGATGAATCAATTTTTTTTTTTGTTCATATAATATGTGCTATGTTGAACTGGTGAGATCAGAAATTTTATGGCACTTAGCAGCTCAAAATTTACTCCATGCTATGTTGGCTCATAAGCTGGAGCATGGGCAGGAGCGCTCGACATTTTTAAGTTTCAAGATGGGGAGGACTATAATCTGCATATCAAGATCTTTGCATTTGTATTAGGTAATTTTATTTTCTTTGTTCATGTTTATAATTTTATTATGGATATCGATTTTTGATAGGGATCGAATGCCGCTAGGATAAATTTCTTTGGTGCTCAATAAAAAATTTGTTTAGAAAGAATTTTGTGACCGGTGGATTTAGAAATTTTAACAAAATGTCATGTGAAGATTATTTATTAAATTGCATTTTTATATTATCATCTAACCGTTCATAAAATCCCACGGCAACACGCTAAAAAATCAACTATTTTTGTTGGATGATCCGGCACCATGCCCGTCAGAGTCATATGCGCCCATCATGCGTCGAAAAAAAATTGGAACATACTACAGTACGTACCAACTGCCTCCAAGTGACGGGCACATGAACTGATGTCAATTTCTCTCGCATACCCTCTGCTCCAACCCAAAGAAAAATCCAACGTCTGGCCAATAAGCAATTCATCACCATGAGCATGGCACACAAAGCTCCAACAGATCCAAACGCCACTGGACGCTCCAGTCCAGATCACACAGGTAACTATTGCTGGTAAAATACAGCAGAGTCGAAGGGTTGTAAAGCACAATACCACAGCAGCCAACGGTATGAACCGCATACCAGATGCTAGTATGTTCGTATTCTGATCTGGTTCAAGTTTTTAGAAATGATGGAGAGCTGAAGGAACAAAATAGCATTGATGCCAAGAACATGTGACTAGGATTCCTGTTAAATACATGCTAGATCTCCAGCGAAGAAAACCATTTCAGAACTGCCATAAGGATTGATGTGTGCTACTACTGAATAGCATGTGGTACTTGTATTTTGTTTACTTGGCTACTCCTGTCAGTCATCATTCCATGGTAGTAAAGAAATCACCCTATCCATCCATAGCAGTGCAAGCCACTGCTAGGATGGTGGCAAGAGGAACCTATTGCTTCATCAGGTAAACACATCTGATATAGTGATATACCGTAACATGGTCGATAGCCATGTAAAAGCTATATAATCCTATCACCTTAGTTGGTGGCTTGAATTGGCTTCCAGTCACCATGCTTCACCATACCAAACATGAGCAAGAAACACAGGTTGATCAGAAAGAATGCATTTGAACTCGGTGCAATATATACATACATCATATTCACTTATTGCATTCCTATGAACAAAATTTAAGAAACATGCTCTACTGGTCATCGATCGCATATGTTTGCTTCTCTAGTGACAAAGGAACGGAGAAATTTAATGGGGAGAACATGTCATCATATTTGGATTTGGGAGCGGGCTTGAACTCATAAGGGCCCACTTTGGTTCCCCAAACCTGAGAACAAGTGGACACAATGTCAGAACAATCCCCTTTTACACAAGCACTGCAATGCAACATGAACATTCGTCAAGAATGCAAGAAAATTACCTGGTTTCCTTCATCATCAAAACCCTTGTCCCAGATGTGGACTTCACCATTCTTGTGAATTGACAAATCCGAAGTACAGTGTGATGCACCACCCTGATCAAATATTCATCTTCAGACCAGAACAAGCCAGCATTGCAAAAGAGTATTACCCAGATGGGCTCTAATGATACAGATTGACAGGAAAACAATTAGCTTACCCAATTGTTGGGAAAACCTTCAGGTGGTGTCGATCCTTCATATAAACAGCGTTTTCCACGTCCACATCGTGACAAACGTATGGTAGTCAGATGTTCTGCGATATCCTGCACAACAAAAGATAAGAGTTAGCCCACTCTATATGCTGGGAAGTCAAGGAAAGTAAATGTAAAAGTATAACCCTGGACAGTTACAAATGCAATCTTGAAGGGCAGTTATATTGTAGAGGATCAGTGAGTTTCCACCTATTTTCGTTCTGCAATAATCACTATAGGTTGGGATTGCAGCTATATAGAGTGTTAGGGTATCTTGTATTTGTTTGTTAGCTCATTAAAAAGAGTCCACATAAAATGTTATAATCTACAACGCAAACAAGAATGCAGCATAATTGCAATGAAAAGCTTGTGCAATGAATTTTCAAACAGCTACCTGAATTCCAACAGACACCCTAATTCTGATTCTCCGAAAACAAAACAATGACCCCAAACTCTAGATACCTACGTTAGTACACAAGAGTAGCTTACAGTTTGAATTATCTTTTAAGTATCTTAAATTTGGCTATTGTTGTACAATACCGAAGTTGACTTTCAGCAGTTATGAGTAAGTGGGAAAATCTCAAGTATATGCATTTCACAAAGTAAGATTCTGGTTGGACGTGGCATACCGCAATTACTTCTTCTGGCTGTGGTCTCTGATCTTTTGCACGGTCGCAGAAATTTTTGTACTCTTCAGCATCCCTGATTGCATATGAACTTAACTGTCCATTGGAAATAATTTACAATGTTATCTAGTCAGCTTTTCCTGAGGCATTAAGTCACAATACAATATCCTTCATTCAGTTTTTCTAAGAGCAGCAACATGGATTAATTGCCGATGCATTCCTTCAAATCCAATTTTAATAATTTCATAAATGCCAGGTATTAAAATTGATGGTGTTAAATACTAAACCGGACCCATGTAAGGGTTATTAAATGGCCATAAGGAAAAGGGTTAATAAATTGCACAATTGAGATGTACAATGCCACTGTAGGTCTCTGTGATTCTGATCCATATGATTCTAACCAGACAAGAGACATCACTTATTCGCACCAAGTGTTTTTATCAAGTTTACCTAACTGCTTTTGTTTGGGAAATGATGGTATGCATGGATATTCATCAACCTGACGGATCTTCTTCTATAGTTCAAATAGGATATCCATTTTGCTAAAATGACATCACTTTTTACAAAGTCAAATGTAGAAGACACAAAAGTGACTATTGTAATAAATTTTGATAAATATTACAGAAATATCAGTATGAGTCGATTGATTTGTTTCAGTACATGGAGACCACAAAATTGCAGGATGTGATGTCTGAGGAAGTATGTTTTAAATTTTCTGAAACATTCTGCATGTCCATTAGTTTAAAACAAGCATGTCGAGTCACGCTCACCTCAACATCACATTTCATCTCCTTGGGACAAGGCTTTACCATATAGAATCTCTGCAGAAGTGCAGATAACACAACTTATTATCTATGAAACAGTGCAGAGAATAAACATCATTGAAATACAGAATAGACATATGTAGTTCCAGGTAACAACCGTCAAATCAACTGCATGTTATCCAATTGTCTGGAATATGGAGATCTACAACAAAAAATCATGAAACAGCCTAGTCGGGGAAAAAATGTTGGTTTCACACATTCAGTTACATCTTGCTACATCAAATTTTCTTTTTTTTAAAAAAAAAGTAAAATTTGTAAGAGTATAGGGAACGTGCTTCTCAATGCTACAAATTAGGCATTAACCAGCTAAAGAAAAAAAATATATATATCAGCATGCAACATGGCTATCAATTATTATCAAATAGTTAATCTGGTCAAACTAACCAGAAGGAAAGAGGAAATTAGTTGCAGAGGACTAGAGGTATATCAAATGCTTATCAAAATAGTGCAACACAGAAAGATGTACCACTTGATCATAGAATCCTTTTACATTTGCATACTCTAACAAAAAAATAAATATTTATTTTGCACAATATTTTTTAGACAAGATAGATTTAAGTCTCTACATGAAATATGTAACATATGAGTCAAATAGGACAAAAGGCGGAGATGTAATAGTTACGGCTACAGTTTAGGAGCTACCTACTTGTCTAAATGGCTTTTCTGGAGTTCTCCAAAATGCCTGCAAAGGGAAGTATGGAATTCAATAATCCAAAAGCGCACTATAATAAAGAATGTACAGAGATAATGATCATACTTGCTCAAAGTAAAGCACCCTGGAACCATCCATCATTTCAGTTGCAGGGCATGTGAGCATTCTGAAAATAAAGTTAAAATAAAATTGTAACACATACAGCCCACAAACAGATTAGCTACTGCTTACAAATCTATTCATATCATGCAAACCAGTATAAAATTCCCAACTAGGAGCGAAAAAAAAGAATGTTAATAAAGTTTCTGCATCATACGTGCAGTGGAGCTAGTAGCTGCTTACACATATTACCAAGTACCAACATCCAAGCAGGTCAAAAGATGCACTTTTCAAGACCAATAAGCCATCAAGAAAGACATGTAACAGTAACAATGGGTAATAAAAGCTATAAGTGCCGAATATCCTTGTTGTAATGTTTAGTAAAAATGACCAGTAAAAGATTGAAAAAAAAGGGATGATCTCATGTAAAGAATAAATGACCAACTAAAGAAATAATTACTTTAGAACTATATCACCTAGTTTACCCACACATTGTGGTGCCATTGATATACAACAGCAGATCAGAAAGGGGTTGAGATCCACTACATTGCAAGTCTCAATATAGAGGAGGTACAGTAACTGAAATTTGCTCCAATGGCATGGATAAACTGCTACAGCACAACAAAAAGTACAGTCCAACAGTGTTCTTGCCACAGTGCAGTTTGAATGCTACTATTGCTACGGTGCTGCTGCTGCAGCAGCAGGGAGCTGTGCTCCTCGCATATCAGCATAGCAATAAAGATGCTTATCTGAGAAATTGACCAAACAACTTTGCATAATTCGCGTACCCCTTTTTTTGGGCAAAATATCAAAAACATTACATCATAGTTATCAATAAAAACTTAAAATGCATACAGTAGAATAAGTAATTTGTTTGATATTAAAGTACAAGTGGAAATAGTATTTTCATATGAGCAACTGTGCATTAGTCATGAAGGAAGAACCTACCAAGATTACAATTGACAGAAATCTTCAACCATCAACAACAAATTTACACATCTATATGTGCAGCTCCCATTGTGTTTGTTAACATTCAGTATGGAGCTTTAACTAAATTTTTTGTTGACATGAACAGCATTTTGAAAGCTCATAACCCAACAACTTCCCAATATGTTTGGAAAAATTGACTGCCCTCAATCAGCTATTGCATCACTAGATTCGTACTACTGCATGATCACATTGCCAATTAAATTTTAAAAACTAAGTGAAGAAAAAAAAGCTCCAATATAAACATATTGCAATGCTCAGATATTGATCTATGTTAACCAAGTATAGATTCAATCGTTTGAGCGCCATACAAAAGCTTGTAAAATGATAGGCACCAAAGTTAAATACAACAAGCCTGCCACTTGTGAACAATAATTTGTTGTGTTTCTGAACAAACTACCCAACAAAACAAGATAGTGGTGTATGATTAGCAGGAACCACCAGGCAGACAACAAGAACCCTACTAAAATAGACAGTGGAAAAAGTGGCGCAGTGATTCTGTAGGACACAATGCTTACCTCAAATTGAAATAGTTGTCAGGATCCTTCCTCGCCTGCTCCCTTGAGAACTGCACATCAAACCAACAAACACGCATGAATATCCAAGCGTTTATTCCACTGCGTTCAGAATTGAGAAATTTCCATCGTTGTAAAAGAAAAAAAATTCTGACTAATCCTAAGAGCAGCCGCATCTAAATGCCCCAGAATTTCCAGAGGAACCGAGCTCACCCACCTTCTCGCCGGAGAGCGCGTCGGCCACGGCGCGCGCGTGGTCCCACCGTGTGGTGGACCGGCGCAGCCGGCGGAGCAGCAGGACGCCGCCGACGACCACGAGCGCCTTCAGCACCGCTCCGCGCACGCCCCCGCCAACGCCCCCGCTTCCCGTTTCCTCGCCGGAGCCCATCGTCCGGGCGGGTTCCACGGCGGACTCGGGGGACCGGCCAAGACGAGGTGACCAAGTGGGGGAGGCGGAAGAGGAACCAGAGGGAAATTCACGTTTCTGGCAGGGGTTTCTGTGGGAAATTGTTGCTGGTTTTTTCTGTGGGAATGTGTGGACCTGCTGGCTTCATCCGTTGTCCGAGATCTGAGAAATTCCAAATTCCGGTAGGCTTTTAGATCGTTTTTATTTTTTAACGAAGTCAGTAAATCACTCGATTGTGCCATCTGCCATATAAAAAGGCGTGTAGTGTAGTAGTACTGTTTGTAATAGATATATAATGAAATTTGGATATCAATTCTTACATTCTGAAATTTCAAGTCAAGCTCATAGCTTGTGAGAGGCCATACGATCTAGTACAATAATGTGTCTGAATCCTAGTAGGAGTACTAGGCCAAGAGAATCCAAGATATCTGTAGCTCTACTACTATAGTTTTAGACGGGGACAATTGCAAAACAAATTCTATTTTGTACTTTAACTTTAAAAATATTTTTTTAGCCTTTGCAAAATCGGTCATGTTTTTCAAATTTGAAGCTTCCGTTAAGTTCTCTTTTTAACACCATTAACGGTAACTAATTTATAGAATAAATAAAATAAAAAGAAATAGAGAAAAAATAGAATTGCCCTTCTTTATTCTTACATCCTCTCACATCTGTATTCAAAAATATTTTATATAACTTTTTACATATTCAAAAATATTTAAGTTGGACTAACAATTCATCTAAATTTGTTAAATATATGAATTTTAGATTCCATATGCAAACTACTTAAAACACGACAAATTTTGCAAAACCAAAATAAAACTAGATCATTTTTCAAGGTCATATGTCTTACTATGTACTCTCTCTGTTCTTTAATTAATATAACCATTGATTTTTAAATTCAATTTTGACCATTTGTCTTATTCAACAAAATTTGATAAATTTTATATATTTTGATATAATTTGATTTATCATTAGAGTTATTTGAATCACAACTTAAAATTTTACACATTCGAGCAAATTTTTTGAATAAAACGAATGATCAAAGTTAAATTTAAAAATAAACAACAACATCAATTAAATAACAGAGGGAGTAATATTTAACGTCCTTAACACATTTTAACAGAATAAGACAAACATTGTGCTTCATATTTGAAAAATGTAATCGATTTTGTAAAGTCTGAAAAAAGATTATTTTTAAAATTAGAGTTCAAAACAGAACCTCTTTTGGAATTATCCTTTTTAGATTTGTATTGATTTTTTGAGGAAATCTCGTCTAGCACCATGGTTCGAACATTTTAGCAACCCTCCTAGAGCGCAAATGTATGCCGTGGTTACTGTATGCTGCTGCAACAGCTTATAGCTGAAGCGAGGATACCTTGATTCAACGCACCCACTATGCTAGTTGTGGACATTAGTGGATGGTGTTAGGACGGCAACACATGATCAAATAATATACCAAGTTAGAAGTTCCATGATACTTTTTTTAAAAAAAAGAACTATGTTACCATGGAACAATTTAATAAGGAGTTGATCAAGTGGAAAACTGCCAAAATAACTATCTGTGGCTATTAATTTTCTATAAATTCGATTAATTTAACAACACAAAACTTGTACTATTACATTCGTCTATATAAAAGATATATTGTATATGTAATTTTTATGTTGTTAAAATTTTAAAGTTTAGATTTGAGTAAATCCAAAAAAATGAAGTTTTTTTTTGGCGGAGTTGTCACGCAGCGCGATTGCAAGGTTGATCTTTCAAATAACAGGCCCGGCCATCCCGATGCAAAGCGCAGTGTCGAGCGGCCCATCTCGATAGTCCAGTTTGCCCATCTCGATAGTCCAGTTTTTTTTTTTTTTTTTTGGAGAACATTTCGATGAGGCCCGTTGATAAGCGACGTTTTGACCCACACGCTCCGTCGATCGCCGGCAGTTTGGTTTGGGGGGCCACGCGCGGCGTGGGCTTCGGTCGAGACACGCCTCGTAGCGTAGGCCCATCCACAGCCACGAGCGCAGTCGTCGGACTCAAAACAATGCGGCCCAGTGCGCTGCACCGGGTCCAAGATGAGATGGGCGATGGGTAATTGGGTAGTAGGTGAGTCAGCGCCTCACCGCGGTCGGTCGCACTCGTAGACACGACAACGACTCGGCGGCCGGCCTGATCGTCATCCTCATGCTCCTGGTGGCTATCTCCATCCCCCGTCCGTGGATATTCCTCAAAATATACCAGAATCTCTTTTCTACTGACTACTCGAACCCATGAATCCATGCACCAACAAGTCGTGCACGTCGCTCTCGCAGGCGCCGAGAGAGAGGGCGTGCTGCTGCGGCCGTAGTCAAGCTCGGCTGACCGGGCCGGCGGCCAGGGCCGGCGTGTGGCCGCGCCGCCCGGCTCGTACCGCGCGTGACCGGTCGTTGCTGCAGTGCGCGGTGATCGAGTGCGACGGCGACTACTGTTCCTGCTCCGGTGGGACGACGACGACCGGTCTGCCCCATCGTGCTGTGCCCGGCGCCTCGCGCTCGCTGAGCTCGACGTCGCCGCAGCACGGAACGCCCGCGCGCAACCCGCTCGGAGGCCCACCAGCAGACGTGTTGGCCTCTGCCCCACGCGGACGGCTATCTGGTGGCGTGATGAACCATCATTCCGCGGCTCACGGGCCTCGAGGCCCGGGCTCGCGGACGCCGAGGCGAGCGAGCTCCGGCTGGCGGCCGGGCGCCGCAGACCTGTCCGTACCTTGCGTCCCGCGCACCCCACTGCAGCGGTACCATGAAGCAGTCGTTCAGAGCTGGGTGGGTGGGGGCAGCGCGTGGTAGACCCGTCGTGTCAGCACGACGCGGTCCAGTGGTCTGCTGGGCGGGAGGCAGCGCCCCTCTTTCCCGCGCCTGCCTAATCACTGACTCACCGGGCACACCTTTCGCTTCTCTCTCTGTCTGTCAGCCTTCAGTGGCCCTGCGCACGGATCGCCCCCTCTGCCTCTTTGTTTTGCTTTTTTTTTTCCGCACCCGCGGGAAGGAGGAAGGAGGAAGGAGAAAAGAAAAAAGGAAAAAGAACATCGGGCACCAGATCCCGCGGAGCTGCGGATCCGCCCGCATTACGGGACCCGTTCACGGTTACTACTCGTCTACTCCTGCTCCCAGCACTCCGTAGCCGTAGAAAGCAACGCCTCGATCGGACGGGACCTCCCTCCGATGTGGGCGGGGTCCACCCGTTACGGAGAACACCAGATCCCGCGCGCTCGGTAACGTCACCGCAAACCCGGTACGCGGGGCCCACGGACGTGCTAACGGAGCGGAGCTCGCTCTGAGTCTCTGACACGGTCTGATACGTCTGATCCCCCTCGTATCGTGTCGTGTCGCCTTGGCGGAAAGAGAGAGAGAGAAAGAAGAGGTGGTTGTGGTCCCTGCGTGGCAGGGCGTGACGCCTGCTGCGGTTCGGTCGGTCGGTGCGCGCTCCGCCTGGGCATTGCAGGCCGAGCATGTTCCGATCTGGTTAAAGTCCTTTCTCTTTGTTTTCCTGCCTTTTCTTTCCTCTTGCCCTATTGATGGAAATGGAAAACATATCGGAGGTGTCCAAGATCTTTCGCTGCCAGCCCGAGCCAACAACGAACTACTCCTGCCTACGTTGCAAAATATAAATATTTCTAAGTTTAAATAAAATCAAATTATTTTAATTTTTTTAATAATATAAAAATTACATAATTTTTAATATAAAAAATGTTTTTTTGAAACCGTATTTTATGATGAATAAAAAAATTTTATACGATAAAATATTTATTAATTCTACAAATTTTTTTCTTGAAGTGATAAAATTTTAATTTTGACAAAATTTAAAAATACTTAAAGGAGAACTACCGGTACAACCGACGTGCCTACGTTCTTGTTGCTGGACTCGCAGGCCATGCTCGTATCTACTCCTACGTGCCATGTTACTCTGGACTCGGCGAAATTAACAACGTGATCTCGCATGCGTGTTGGGGTTACTGTCTGTCGCGGTGCTACGGACCACGCGGACATGTCTGTTCCCCTGTCCGGTCGTCTTGTGCCACCGTAGTACTCGTACGAGTACGACTTGAGGTCAACTCGTAGATCACCGTTTAACTACTTAGTACTGGCACTCCTGTATTCTATACCTCGTACAATCGAGGTCCAATGATAGTGTGCCAGATTGGTCGTGATCGGGAGATCGCTGACGATCGAGCGGCCGTTTCGGTCTAGGCTCCTTTATAACATAAAATTTTCAAAAAAAATTATAAAAATTTTATAAAAATCAGTTTAATTTTTTTTAAAAATAAAGAAAACAAAAAAAAAATTATGTTTCAAAAGGAGGCATTATTTCTCCGGTCGGCTCACTATAGGTGGCCAACATGCCCACCGCGGCTGCGATGTTGCGATGATCTTACGTGTAGTCGGTGGTCGGCACCGTGTCCCACTAGTGAAACCCGGGGGCAACACCGATGCGAAATCAACGTGACGCCGCTGGTGCCGATTTGGTTGGTAACTGAACGTCGTTGCTGTCTGTCGTCTCAGAGTCGCCATTATGTGCCACGGACTAAGTTACATCACTTTCAGTCAAATATCATCTGAGAGCTATCAAATCTGTCAAATGAACGGTTTATATTTATTTTAACTCAAACTCACGAATTTTTTTTATTATAAATCTAGTTTACACCACCCTGCGACGCTGACTTTTTTATTTTCTCGGAGACATGCTCCGGCCGACGGCGACCCGCATATGCATAGAAACAGAAAAAGGGGATAGAGACCGTGCTGGGGCGCGACATGTGGGTCCCATCTCGCCTCTGATTCCTCGACACGTCCTGGGAGCCCACGTAAGCCCGTCCGCTCGTTGAGAGACTCCCGAGTTGGAATGGGTCGTATGCATATGTGATTCTTTGCGCCGTAATTCTGCAAACATGTTTATACTCGTTCCGTTCAGTATTAAATCTCCATTTTAAAATGAATGAACTAGAAAATCTGGGGCAGCAATTATCGCGCTTTTCATGTATATTTTTATTGTGCACCTCTAGTTGAAGCAGTATATTTTAAATTTATTATTTAACAAATACAAATATATTTGCATTGACATGGATGACAAAGTTTCATAAACATATACTTCAGTCTCAAAAAAAAAGTTGTCGACATAGTATTCAAAGCATAAGTGTGACCTTTGTTATTTATAAACTATATAATAAAACGTAGCATCGGTACACTTTTAAGAAAGTATTTTTAAAACAAATTATTTCTAATTTTGTAAGTTAATAAATTTAAAATTATTTCTAATTTATATTGACATTGCGTTCAAAGCTACTATTTTTGTAGACCGGAGTTGTAAGCGAGAAAAAGATTGAATCTTAGTTCTTATAGTAATCAAAAAGCATTTTTAAGAGATAAAACAATTTAAGTTACTTAAATATATATATATTTATAACATATAAAGGTCTTTAATTGTAGCATATACTTGCAAGACATAAAAGTAAAATAAATTTATAAGAACTTCTCTTATATCTTTTGGAATAGTTCTATTAAATCTATAGCATAGTAATCAAAGAGTATTTTTAGAAAATAAAACAATTTAAGATATCTAAATATACATTTTCATAACGTATAAAGGTCTTTAATTGTATCATATACTTGATATAAAAGTGGAATAAATTTATAACAACTTCTTTTATATCGGCATGACTGTTCATGACTGCTTTCGTCGAGTAAAAGCATACTCCTACTGTGACCGGACTCCTACTTTTGACCAGGGAAAGGATTTTTTTTCTCTTTCCTAATATCTATTTTTTCTCCTTTCTAATATTCACCGTTATATTTTAATCCAATGGTTAATATTTTTTAGGGTAACGTGGCGCAACAAACTAACAGAGAACGCTTGCACTTTAATATATTGCGATGCCACGGCTGTTCATGCCTGCTCCCGCCGAGTAGAAGCACGCTCTTACGTTGACCAGGGAAATAATTTTTTTCTCCTTTCTAATATCCAATTTTCTTTTTTCTAATATCCACCGTCAAATTTTAATTCGACGGTTAATATTTTTTTGGTTGACGTGGCGCAACGAGGGTTGAGAGAACGCACGATGTTTAATATATAAAGATTTAGCAGAAAAAATTCATGTATTTCAAACGAGATATTAATAGTTGTCATATCTCTCTTCTAAAGAAACAACTCTCTTATCCTCATTTTTTATACATATCACTTTTTCCATTCCTCAATTTTCATGTCTAAATTTAAAATGACAAGTAAATATAGACGGAGCACATAATGCGTAGCAGTTCATTACTAGTGCTCTACTCCCTCTTTTTACTTTTAGGGCAATTTATCTGTAGGACACTGTCTATAGCTCATATTATCTAGGTCACACCACTCAACTGAATTTTGTCTATAGGACACTGTCTATGGCTCATATTATCTAGGTCACACCGCTCGATTGAATTTTATCTATAGAACACTGTTTTTTGAGTATTTATCTCCAAGATACCGTAAGGAATATTCCGTGGTGAAATATCAATCCTGCCCTTGGTTTTATCAACGTGAGCTCGAGGGCGCCCGCCATGCGATCAGACATGGTGCGTGCTGGTCCGTGGCCAACCCGTCGCTCACGCCAGCCACCATGGCATCGCGGCCGCCCTCCGCGCGGCAGAGGCACTCCATTGTGGCCAGTGCGCGCTCGTGCTCACGTTGATAAGATCAGAGGCAGGATCGACATTTCACCATAGAATATTCCTGAAATATTTCATGCGGTGCCCTGTAGAGAAATACTAGAAATTGTAGTGTTCTGTAGATAAAATTTAATCGAGCGGTGTGATCTGGACAATACGACCTATAGACGATGTTCTACAGAAAAACTTTTCCTTACTTTTACCATTCTAACATTCAAAATGTATTCTTAAAGTACTTTACCATTTTCACTTTTCAATATATTTTTTCTCTCTTAGCAATACATATTTCTCCCTTTTCAACACACCACCGTTCTCAATTTTAAATACACTTTCTCTCTCTTTCTAATATTTTTTCTTAATTTACATACCTAGAGCTAGAATAACAATTAAAAGTTAAAGAAGGACGTAATTTTTCCACTTCTTACCAAACGAACGATGGAATGTGAGGCTAAAATAAACTAAAGTTGGAGCAGACTCGGCTGTATCTTAAAAAAACTAGGCCCACAGGGGTAAGACCACCCCACGGCTTTTCATTAAGAAAAATCTCAACCGAAAACAGTCAAGAAAACTCATAAACCTCGATCCTATCTTCAAGGAGCCGCTCCCTATAGTTCGGGCCTTAACTTATGCATTGGTCCTACTCTATACAGAAGACCCTGCCCACCACAGATTGAGTCAACCAAGTAAATGAGATGCAAGGAGTAGGTTTTTTTTATTCCATAAATTGTGCACGCTAAGATTTGAAGCTAGTGGGTGGCCTCACAACTAGATGTTCTAACCAACTCAGCTGTTGTCAATTTGCGACTCGGCTATATCTATCTTCTTTTCCATTCGATACACTAAATTCTAATTGGTAGGTTGTAAAACAGACTCAAATGGTAGTATACCATTTATCGAAGCTAAGCTCGAAGTTTAAATTGTTCTTTTACTCCCTCAGTCATAGAAAAACTTTACATCAAGCTTGATCATACATGTATCTAAATTAACTTTATAATTAAAAAATATATAGTAGGAGAGAATTTTTACAATGAATTTAAATGTGACGTAAGGAGTAGTTTAAAATTATTGATCAAAGTTAGTTGACATGAAATTCAAATATAAAGCTTTTTGAGTTGGAGGAAATTTGAGAATAGAGAGCTACATCGACGGAGCTGCTGGACCGAAGCGTCGTCGTGTTCGCGACCGCCTCTCACTACTACTACGTGCCATGTTACTGGCAACCACTAAACTAACAACGTGATCTTCTGTGCTACGGACCACGCGGACATGTCTGATCCCCTGTCCGGTCGTTTTGCCACCGTAGATCATGTTTAATCAAATCTGATCTAGTACGCCGTAGTACTACTACTACTTAAGGTCAACTTGTAGATTACTGTTTAATTACTTACTCTATTCCTCGTATAATCGCGGTCCAATGAATCAATGATAGTGTGCCAGATTGGTTGTGATCGTGAGATCGCTGACAATGGAGCGGTCGTTTCAGTTTATTTCTCCCGGTCGGCTCACTCGGTGGCATTGTTTGTTTGAGTTATAGCTTTTGAGTTTTAAAAAAAAGGTTAGTTGGTGACCAGTTGAAAAGTTACATGCTGAAATTTAGATGTTAACTTTTGTAATATATATTTATTTTTTTTTACATCAAAAGTTAAAAAAGCAACTCTTCTTTGGCTTATGTACTGTAGCGTACTGTAGCTACAGTGCATAAACCGGAAAAAAGTCTTCGGACTGTGGCTTATTCAGCTCATAAAAATGGTTTATATGAATAATGTTTTTACTGTATCTATAGTACATAAACAGTAGCATAACTGACAAAAAACTCTGCCAAACACATTCTTAGTGCATTTTTCAACTTTTAATTTATTTATTAAAAAATTAGCTTTTTAACATTTTAAATTTTTTAGTTTTCAAATTTTCAATTGAAAAATTTAGCTGAAAAGCTCAAAAAAAAAGACCCTACCTATAGCCGGTGGTCGGCACCGTGTCCCCCTAGCGGAACCCGGGAGCGACATCGATGGAAACAGGCACGAAGCCGGTTGTGCCGATTTGGGCGGGAACTGAACGCCGTTGCTGTCCGTCGTCTGAGTTGCCTTCTTGTGCCGTGGCGCTCGAAACGGGGCGAGACAGGCTCCGGCCAACGCCGACCCGCATATGCACAGAAACAGAACAGGAGAGGGAGAGACCGCGGTGGGGCGCGACATGTGGGTCCCATCTGGCCTCTGATTCCTCGACACGTGCCAGGAGCCACGGACGCCCGCTGCGCCCGTCCGCACGTTGAGACTCCCGAGGGGGAATGTCTAGTACTACTATGCATGTGATTCTTTGCGCCGTAATTCTACAAGCATGTTTCTACTCGTTCCGTTCAATATTAAAGCTCCATTTAAAATGAATGAATTTCACGAAAACATTCATGTATTTCAAATGGGACGTTACTTGTCATATCTCTCTTCTAAAGAAACAACTCTCATATCATCATTTTTTGTGCTAAATTTAAAATAACAAGTAAATATAAACGGAGCACACAACGCGTAGCAGTTCCCCTCTGTTTACTTTTTACTCCTATCATTCTAATATTCAAAATGTGCTCTTAATGTTCTTACCATTTTCACTTCAAAAAATATTTTTTTAATTTTTTAGCAATACGTATTTCTCTCTTTCCAACACACCATTCTCAATTTCAAATACACTTTCTCTCTCTCTTTTTGGTATTTGTCTTAATTTACATACGTATAGCTAGAATGTCAATTAAAAGTGAACGAAAAGATTAATTTTTCTGTCTCTTCTTACCAAACGAACAATGGAATGTGAGGCTAAAATAAACTAAAGTTGGAGCAGACTCAGCTGTATCTATCTTCTTTTCCATTCGATATGCTAAATTATAATTGGTATATCTTAAAACA